>JAEANM010015942.1:0-13445 GCA_017656035.1 Myanophis thanlyinensis
GGAGAAGGAGATGGAGATGGAGACGGAGAGAGAGGGAGAGAGAGTGTGTGTTCTGATGAAGGGGCTTCAGAATATTTATACCAAAGTATTATCAATATGCTGATGATGCTCATAGCTATTTTTCTATGGCAAAAAAAAAAGCAAGTATGTAGCCTGGAAGTATGGAATCTGATTTCTGAAGTGGAACTCATGGTTAGAAGCATATTTTATCTTTTCTTAATGAATCTAGTCATTGCATCCATTCCTATATAATAATTGTCTATAGTAATACATCTGCTGATAATCTCCAAGTCTGACTTTTGTAATGCACTCTGAGAATTACATTTTGTAATGCACTTCTTTGTATGATTCAAAAGCTTAAGTTGATAAAAGTTGCTGCAGGCAGCTGGGCTAAGATGTATCCTGTACACAATATATAGCATTAATCTTGAATAGCAACACAGGTTGTAAATTCATTTTTAGATAAAATACATAATACAGTAAGGGATTACCTATTATTTCTAAATCATGAGTGGTTTTGGTTCAAGATGCCTTAAAGAAGATACCTCCTCAAGAGCCATCCTATCTTCTTGGATTATCTGGGAAAGGTGGTCTGTAGAACTGTTTTTTTTCAATGATGGAAATGTACATGTGGAACTTGCAGTCTTTAAAAATAAGTCTTTTCCAGTTTGCTTCTTACAATACCTAATTGCATATTTTTTAGAATGTTTTGTGATTGCTTAAATATTAAATAGTGAACATGTTTGATGCATCAGTTAATGATTCAGACTAGAAGCCTAGTTTAACCTTATGCACAAAGCCAGCCAGTTGAGCAAAGCCAGCTAGAGTGACTATAGGCCAGTCATTTTCTCTTAGTCTAAAGAAACAGGCAATGGCAAACTACTTCTGAAAGTAGTTATTGAGAAAACTGCAGGGACTTGTCCAGACAATCTCTGATAATCGGACACAATTTAACAGAAAAGGAAAAAAAACTTAATAAAACTTGGATTTTATTCTAGAATGTGTTGTTTTTAATATGACTCTGTACACTGCCAATAGGTTTATTTGGTTTTAGAAATAAATACATAAACAAATACATAAATGTGCTTTTTAATAATCAGATTTTTATAACATTTGGAAGGAATTCTTCAAAAACTCTTATTTTAATGTAGAAATTTATATAATCTCTTCTAAAACAGAGAACAAACAATTTACTATAGGTCCACCATAACCAGTATCCCTTTCAGGGCTCTTTGGGTTTTTTGTTTTTTTTCATTTCTGTCCATACAGCTATAATATAAGTAAAATTCACCAAGAGGAAACAGCAAGCATTTTCTCCAAGGCACTTAACATCTGTTCTTTTGGAAGAAGGATAATTTCTTCTGTGGTGTAATTCTCAAGATGGAATATCAGCAAATCCCCAAAGAACTAATGCCAGGTTTATTTAGTCCACTATCACCTCTGGGCTGAGGCTACAAATGTACTCTTCAAGATGTTTTCTGTTGTTTATTTTTCATGTAATTGATAATGCATCTTACACAAACACACAGAGTCACTCCAGGTACATATACAAGAACAGAGAAACATCTGTTAACAAGGAATATAATAACAGATATAATTTTCAATGGAAGAGGAAAAACTGAAAGACCAGTCCCAGCCTAATAAAGCTTTGGAAGTGAAACAAAAATGTAGAATGAACAAATGACATGTTGAACCATTATCAGCTGAATCCCTGACAAGGTTTGCTTGCTTGTTGCCTACATTCATTAATTAGAGATGAAAATTAAAACAAGCAAATAAGTGTAATTTTGCTTATATTAAAGTGAATACTACATTAGCCCATTAAAACATTTGATTACCCATTGTATTTATTCCTAACAATAGAGTTCAAATATAAATAAAATGCATGTTATTTGTAAATAACATGTTTGATATAATTTCTTCAGTAAGTTTTAGCCTGAACAGTCATCAGGAACAAAGAAAAGTCAGAAACACAGTTAAAATTTTATCTGCTTGAATAGGCAGACCTAAATTGTTGATTTGGGGTGCTGATATCTATTGGATTGTTTCTGCCAATCCAGGAAGATATGGAAGGGTTAATGTACTCCAGGTCCCATGAACAAAAGATTATTATCTTCCAAAACATTGGGGACATGCCTTCTCTGTGATCATTTCTATTTGTGGAAAAATATTCCTTCTGAAGTCTGCATAGCCTGAGCTTTATTATCCTTCAGAAGATATCTTTGAAGATCTAGCATTTGTGCCTCTCCATGTGGATAAGTGATATTTTTTGCATGGACAGTTCTTGGAATTCCTATGCTTTCCCATATTATACCACTGTACTGGTTGCCAGTTTGCTTCCAGGTTCAATTCAAGGTGTTGGCTGTCATCTTTAAAGCACTTCATTGCATGGGTCCAGGTTATCTGAAGAACCATCTCATTCAAATGGGATTGGCCTGCTGGCAGAAAGGCATGCTGTGGACTCCCTCAGTCAAGGAATTCCAGATGGCAAGGTCTAGAAGACCCTTTTTTGTCATGGCTGCTGTCCTCTGAAATATTGTGCCTTCTAAGGCAAAAACTGTACATACCCCTTTGGTCTTCTGAAAGGGTCTGAACAGTATGGTGCTGTAAGAAGACTACAGTTATTTTTCTTTAACAATTCCCTTTTAGTGGATTGAACTGGAACTCCCAAAATTTCAGTGAGCTAATAATTTAAAATAATTATTTTCATTGGTCTGAGTAATAAACCAGTGTCTCCTGTTGGCCATAGTTTTTGCAGCAACTTTTCAATTGTATTGTATTAACTAGTTACTTTGTTTCAAGGAGAAGTGAGTAAGAACTTCAAAGATTCATTTAATACATAACACAATGTTTTTCAGAAAACAGACATTTCCTCGATAAATATGGCCATGCCACTCCAATGACCATTGATTTACTGAGAATCTGTTAAGTAGTATATCAACATCTTGGTCATTTTATGAACACTAATAGTATTGCCTAAGAAATATGGGTCTGCCCTTTCATATAGATGACAGGAAGGAAAAATATAGCTTCAAAAATGGAATATCATTCAAGAAACAAGAACATAGAGCAAACACCTGCAGAAAAGTTATTCTCTCTTCTACAGAGTGTTCTGAAATAGTGTGTGGATGCCCCCACTTTTATTTGTTTTCAGAGAGGAGGAAATCCACAGATGCCGCCTTCCCTCTACTCACCTTCCAACCCTGGCTGCAGGTGTAATGATGAAAAAAGCATCCTCTTGGAATATCTGCCTGAGACTCAAGTGTGCATTGAAGGGCCTAGAGGCACAAGAGAACTGCAATTAAAAGAAAAGAAAATGACTGAAAATCCAAGTTCTAAGCAACCAACCAAAAGCTATCTAACAATAACCAGAATATTTTGGATATTTGAAACAAAAGTATACATGTGAGAGGAAAAAAGACCTCCAAACCTTTCTACTATTTTCCATTTGCTGTGTTGGTACAATGATTAGAATGTAGTACTGTAGGGCTAACTCATTGTTCAGCCCAAGACTTTGATTTTGACCGGCTCAAGGTTGACTCGGCCTTCTATCCTTCTGAGGTCAGTAAAAATGAGAACCCAGATTGTGGACGCAATATGCTGACCCGGTAAACCTCTTAGGAAGTGCTGTAAAGGATTATGAAGCAGTATATAAATCTAAATGTTATTGCTATTAGCTTCTCTATGGGTAGTATTGCTGCTTAATTTCACAAAAATGGCCAACCTAGAAACATATACCATTGTTCAGTACAGTTCAATCTTATTTATAAATCATTTCCTCACTACAATTTTATGCATGGAATTGTGCCATATCTCAAATTTGAGTTCCAAAATTCATATTTTAACCTGACATATCCTTTTTTCTTCAATATAATAAATGTATAAAAAAGCACAGCATAAGCAACTTTTATACAAATTGAAAATAAACAAATTTCATTGTCCCATTTTGACCATGTTAGGATAGTTAGAATAACTGTGTTAGGATAATTCTGGTTATTTTTTTAAATGAATGAATGAAGCATGTTGCCAAACAGTCTTGTCCCTTGCAGACTTTGCTATTTATTTGCATTCTTTACTTGGTCTTCCTCCAGGGAAGCAGATTGATCATATCAACTGTGATCATTAAGTTACAGAAAAATAATCTTATATCAGATCTCATCATTACCGAAACAAGGGAAAAACAGAAACTAGGCCTCCTGCCCCCACCCCAAAAACTGTATCTATTCCACTGTACAGTTTCATTAGGAAAAATATTTGGGGTGGGGGAAAATATCACTACAAAATAACAACTACATTTGACAAATGGTTGTTACTGAAATTCTTTCATAATGGCTGATTAGCTTTTTCTACAATGAATATGCTTGTTCTTCCATATTTCATATTCTTCCATTCTTCTGTACAAGTTTATTTGTTTTCCTTCAGTCTGTAGAAATGACCTGAAGTGAGAAATGACCAACTAAACTTTAATATCTTAAACACATATATCCAGAAGAGTCTGTGTTTTTTGTAGACTCCGAAGATCCAGGTACAAGAATTTTGTAGCCAGGTACCAGATAATAGCAGCATGTCTTGCCACCAATTTCCAAGAACAGTGTGTGATTCAGGTGTGTTAACCTTTCCATATGTTTAATGCACCAATTATGTTACTCATTTCCAACTCCACAGAATATAAACAAATTAGCAGTCCATTCCCCTGCTCTCTCTCTCCTAATTTCCTCTCATTATGCTAAGCACCAGGGCCTCCCCTTCCCATCCCAAAAAATAACCAGATAAAAAGACAGTCTGTCCTATTTTTTATTATTATTTTTAATATTTAAGTTCATGGGACATCACACTCAGTGTAAGATTAGAAATTCATCTGTTAAAACAAAGATCGATGATGCTAAGTGATTCTATTTAATAAAGCAACTCATCTCTAAACAATGTTTTATTAGCATAAATGTTGGCCTTTAGGATAAATAAACTTAAGTGTCAATGTTCTGTATTTTTAAAAAAAATAACCTCATAGTTCATATTCCATTTTGTATTTTTACATATCTCGGCATCTTTAATTACAGTGGAATTGATGTAACAACAATAGGCTGCAAGGTCTCATTTTTCAGGAACATTCAGAGCAGTTTATCATTAATTACAGAATACTTAGCATGAAAATGAAATTTACTAGAATTTAGCCTATCTGAACCAAGAATACATAACTGGCTATCTTCATCTGCTTGCTATTTTATTATTAAGAAGGGAGAGATAGGAAAATGCAAGCCAAGTCTTACATGCTTAAAGTTGTGCTAATGTACAGCAAAGGTCAGTGACTATGATAATATGAATTGTCCTTGAGATTCATTTATTGATATATTCGCCACTAATCGCTATGATTTATGATAATGCAGGGCATGGTAGAACTCCACAAAGTGATGTTCTGATGCATGTTTAATTAAAAAGAAAACCAATAAGGCTTGCAAGGAGCAGAGCCTGAGAATCTGTACTCCCATAAATCTATAATAATGCAAGCTTAAGACACGCGTATGTTCTTAAAAGTAAAACTGTGACCTCCTGGAGGCATTTTGTCATAAATGTATTAGGACTGAGCACCCTAAGCACCACAACATTGTATTTAGCTTTAACAAGTTTTAGTCAAAACTTGTTAAAGCTAAACACTTTCATGTATACCAACAGATTAAAAGATTAAAAGAACATTCTGAAGAAAACAATTAATTCAAGAAGGGCTTGGTAGTCCAGGATCAATGAACCACTTTTATATGGATCCCAGGTCTCTTAAAGATTGCCTATAATATTCAGTGGCAAAATGCAGAATAATATATCATTTATTTTTTTGAGTATAAAGAAGAAAATGATAGGAAAAAAATAAAGAAAATTGTATTGGGTTTGTGGTATAACCTTTGATATATACATGGGGAAAGTAAAGGTCCAGATTTCATAGTTGGGTAAGATGTTTGTTAGGATCAAAGAAAAATGTACAAATAAAGATCCTTTACAGAGAAAAATCAAGGAATAGGAAAAGAAAAAGTTGATTAATTAGATGAATTTCAACCGGCAGTATATGGTTCAAGCTCCATCTCAAGATGTTAGCAGAATTCATTTCCTAATGCTAGGAACTGACACAATTTAAGCTTTCACTAAGCATTTAGGGACAATGTTTCTTTCACTAACATTTAAAAAAAAATTCCCAAAAGAAAAAAAAATCCAAATCTATCTCAAAAGGAAAGAAAAAGCTCAATTTATCCTCTTTCCCTTTTTAATAGGCCACCACATCCTCTACAGCCTTTGTCTACTAGTGACACTAACAACACAACAAGAACAAGACCACTCAACAGCTATTCAATTGCAATTACAAACTATGTTTCTGATATATAGCTTGAGCTATCGCTGGCCGTGGGGGGGGAGATTCTGTCCCCCATGGAAAGGGCTCGCAATCTGGGTGTCCTCCTGGATGTATGGCTGTCGTTAGAAGATCACATTGCAGCCGTCTTCAGGGGGGGCTTTTATCAGGTCTGTAGGATTGCCCAGTTGCGGCCCTTACTGGATCGGGGCACCCTTTGCACAGTCACTTCTGCCCTAGTGACGTCCCGTCTGGATTACACCAATGCTCTCTACATGGGGCTCCCCTTGAAGAGCATCCAGAGGCTGCAGTTGGTTCAGAAGCTTCCATGTAACACCTCTCCTGCGCAAGCTGCACTGGCTACCTGTGGCCTTCCGGGTGCAATTCAAGGTGTTGGTTCTCATCTTTAAAGCATTCCATGGCTTGGGACCCGGGTACTTACGGGACCGCCTGTTGCCACCATCAGCCTCCAGCCGACCAGTGAGTTCCCACAGGGTTGGCCTCCTTGGGGTTCCATCCTCTGGACGTTGTCGTCTGACAACCCCAAGGGTATGGTCTTCTCTGTGGCGGTGTTGAAGCCCAAAATAAAAAGTTAAAGGGTTTTGGCAATGACTACTGCTATCTCCTCTGGTGAGAAAGAGTGATGTTTTATTAGATCAAACAAAAGAGGCAGAAAATTATGGAGGAAACAACTTTCCATAAGGATTGAGAGACTGAAATAAAGGAAAAAGTAAGTAGCAATTGGAAACAATAAACACAGAAGATGATCAGTCTTTCTGAAACTTAGTCATCAGCCTTATGGATGAAATAGAATCTCAGTGTTAATGTGGGGAGAGAGGGACAACTGTTTTTAACAGGAGACTTGTCCAGATACGATGCAAGTCAATGATTTGCTAGGCAAACAAGATCTGCAGAAATGAAAAAGAATATCCCAAAGGTCCTTTTCCAAGAGGCAACTGGACTTTCTTGCTTTTTCTTTGAAGATATTTTGCTTCCCATCCAAGAAACTTCTTCAGTTCTGACTGGCTGGTAGTGAATGGAAGAATTTATATTCCTTGCAGACAGCTGGTCATTTGCATTCTTTTAGAGAATCATTGAAGCCATTTGGAAGTTTATCTGTGTCCTCAGGGTCACCTGAGTAGTGCAAATGGGTATGGAGCCTTCTTGCAACTGCTGAAAGGTCTACATTGTAGACTGGAGATAGATAATGTCATATCTCTCCCCCTCTGTTGAGAGAGGGCTGTTCAATTTTGATATTCATGGGCCTCTTTGATCCCTGTTTCAAATGAGCAGTCCTCTCTGTCCAAAATGTGGACTTTGCTGTCTTCAAAAGGTGGCTTAAATGCAAATACACTGCTGAATCCTTCCATTTCCCACCATCAAGTCAGAACTGAAGAAGCTTCTTGGATGAGAAAAATTTCATCAAAGAAAAACAAGAAAGTTAAGTTGCCTCTTGAAAAAGCACCTTTGGGATGACCGTAACCTGGACTTTTGTAAATCTCCATAGACATTGAGCAAGATAATGTAAGTTACTGTACATTAATAATGAACTTCTGGCACAAGATGGGTTCTTTTTCATAAGCACTGTACTGATATTTTTGCCTCTGTCCTATGGAGGTTGGTGATAAAAGTATTAAAGTAAGTGCCCCAGAGAAAAAGTGGTGTTACTGTAAAAGGAAATATGGAACTTGTTAAGTCATTCAGTAAAAAAAACAACAGCAATAACATTGGTCTGAATTTGTGACATTTCTTTCCTATGTACAATAGTCCACAGTATGAGAAATAAATTAGTTCAGTTTGAACTATTAGTATAGTAAGGTACATCTGGTTTCCTGATGACCAAAAGATAGCAACTGAAAGATACAATTTCTGCAAAAGCAGTAGAAGCAATTAAAAAAAAAGGAAGACTTGCTGTTGTATGCTCAGATATTCAAACAAATGATCTTGGCAACATTTTAAAGAGCACCTGAATTAAATTAAGTAGAATAACTAAGGAAAACAATATTTTTCTGCCTATTATGATATCTAACCAGACATGTATGATGTTCTCTCAAGGCAAACCACAGATGTTTCAAACAGTCATGAATTAATAGGGATTTGGGTCTTTATCTAGCACCTGTTGGAAAACATATTCTGCAAGATAGTCCTGCCAAGAATTCTTGCTAGTCATTTTCTTTACAAAGCAGAGGAAAGCAGCAAAAGGTCAGCTATCCTTGACTTCATGTTAATCAACAGAAATGATTTAGCCAACAAATTTAAAATAAGGGCTTTGAAGGAAAGCAAACATGTTATGCTAAGAGTCCTGCTTTTAAGTAAAAAACTAAACCAGGATATAATTGAAATAAAAAAATGTGGAAGCTCAGTCATTATTAGTAGATTTCTGTGAGGGAAATCTACTAATCTACTAGTGAGAAAAAGAATTCAAGTTCCTAGAAAAGGATACACCCAAAGCATAATTGCAAAAAATTCAAAGTAGAATAGAAATAAAGACAACAATAATATTAAGAAGATGTTAGAAAAGCAAAAACTCAGAAGAAGCTGAGTTTGGCTAATATTCCAAACAAAAAAAGGTTTTCTTTAGATTTTTCAAAACAATAGAAAGATGGGAAAAATCAGTTAAGAAACAGTAAGATGAATAGGTGGAAAAAAATTCCAAAGCAAACAAAAACAAAACAAAATTACTTAATTCCTATTTGAACAAAATATATCAACAAGAGATTAGGTTTTTTTCCACCAAGGAAAAAAAATAAGAAGTGGCAACATGGAAATCTGAGGTTGTCATTAACAATGTTATTTGAATATGTACATTTTAATAAGTAATATCCAACATTCTACATTCTAAACAGGCAATATGTGTCTGTCTTCTAACTATCTGTCTTCTAACTGCTAGCTGACAGTTGAAGAAGATCTCTCTATCTCTCTTTTTCTCTTTAACCCTAACCATAACCATAATCATCCATCTATCATCTAGCTATCATCAACTTTTAGGTAAATAGCCATCTTCTTTTGTCAGGCACAAAAGACTAGGACCTCATGTGAAGTTCCAATTAAACTGATTTATTACTCGTGCCTATGCATAGGAATCTACTCAATGAATGGTTACTCAATGAATGGTTAACCTTATTTTGGTGTTAGGTAAGGATTAGCAGGATTCAATAAGGGTTGGACTGTCATTTATGGCTACATAATTACTCTGGGCTGATTCCTGTTTTGACTCCTTCCCCAGGTTCTTCCACTCCGTCTACTACAACATCTCTAAAGGATTTAAGTATCTATCACTCTCATTTCTCTTGTCACTGCATTCAAACCTTATTTTCAGTGGCTGCCAAGCAGGAGCATTAAATGTGTATGTATGTCAGTTTGCATTTAAATAACTGATAATCACATAAATCAAGAACTTTGATTAAGATAAATGAAATGGGAGATTTTTTGATGATTTTCTTTCTTAAGCCAAGCATTTATTATTTTGATTCTTTTAAATCATGTTGTTAGTTTATATATTAATTGGAGTGGATTAATTGGATAAATAAAAAGGAGGCAGACAAGATTTTTTTAAAAAAATCTCTAAATACAGCTTTTCAAATTTTATTGATAGAAATATACAAGACAAAATCAATTCAATTCAATTCAATCCTTTATTGTCAATGCACAACATGTGTTGTGGATTGACAAATTGGATGAGCCTCCATCACTACAATCACACAAAGCACAGAAACACAGAATACATTCAGACACAGAATACATTTCCAGACTTATAAACAAATCCCTAACCCCAGGAATTCCTGGGCTGGCGTATTTCCACATACATTTCCACATACAGATGTATATACATATACCTATATTTGCTGAAGTGCTGAAAGATAGGAAGAAACAAACAGAATTACAATAGAGTGCTTTAACATTAAATGATATACAGTTCTATACAGAAGAGGCAATGGAACCTGTCATTTTCAAAATATAAAATCTATCACTTACTTGTTACTTACATTAGAATTGGTATTGTTGAAAGAAAGAATTAAAACCTTTAATTCTTACCTTTAAATTGGTACAAAATACTGACTGGTGAGGAAGAAAATAAATTGCACAAAGTGGACATTTTAATGTAATATAGGCATAAATTTTGAGTTTAACATTTTTATATATAATAGTACTAGGTTATAATAATTAATTACAATCCACTTACAGGTATAGTTGCATATGCCTTTCCATTATGGGTTGATATATTTATGCCTTTGTTTTCTTCCCTGGTAGAATATGTTCTATACCATGAAATTTGAGTGAAAAAGTAATAATAGAAAATACCTTTGCAAGCTTGCCTGCTTATGCACCACTCCAATCACCCATATCAGCACTGTTCTGATGCCTCCCCATGTTTTCTCTCCTAGCCGCATTTTTTAAAATCACACTGTGTGGTCTCCCACAACCTTTCTTCAAAATGCCCACATTATTCTGGCATCTCCAATGCCAGAAACATGGGCAATTCTCCTTCTGCTAAAGCTGGGACAATAAAAACAGAAAGAATAAGAGGCAGAGTTTTGATTGCTCCATTGGTTAAAGCAAAGCCTTTGATTCCATAGATTATGCTAGTATGAAGGGCATATTAAAACTAATGGATATGCAAGATCACCTAATTGTGAATAATCTTTACAATTAACAGGAAGCTAGCATAAGAAATAAATCTGGAGAAACAGAGGGTCTCAGAATGGAGATGGGAGTGAGAAGCATGTATATTTCAATATCTCTTTAAACTATGCAGTGAATATATGCATGGCAGAATGGAAAAACATGACAGATGGAATTAAATCCAGAATTTGAATATAACCATTTTAATATACAGATGATACCATT
The DNA here is from genome assembly GCA_017656035.1 of Myanophis thanlyinensis. Classification (NCBI taxonomy): domain Eukaryota; kingdom Metazoa; phylum Chordata; class Lepidosauria; order Squamata; family Homalopsidae; genus Myanophis; species Myanophis thanlyinensis. Next base: position 11,183 of record JAEANM010015942.1, read on the forward strand.
TTCTCAGCCAAAAGTTAAAAAAGACTTAGAAGAGCTTATTATGAGGGAAAAAAGAGGAGAGTGAAAAATTCAAGTTAATGTTAAATTCAGGTTAAAATTCAGGTAAATTCAGGTTAAAACAATGATAATATTTTATTCGTCTTTCACAAGACATTTGTTGTTAACTAATCTGTTCACTAATTTATAATCAGCAATTGGAGTATTATCTAGAGCTATATGTATGTTTCTGATTTTCTTATACCAAATAGAAAAAATCAATATTGAAAAGTAGCCTCATGTAAGATAGTGGATAGTGAACCCTTTGATGATAACTTTGATGATTCCTCTTCCCAAATTGCTCTCAGCTATAGCCATGGAACTAGATACTAATGAAGAAGAAAATGTTATTTGAATTTACAGTCTAACACTAGAGAGGGACAAAAACTTTTTCTATGTTTTCTAATGAATACACTTGTATGGTTCAAGATCATCCTGACTGGAGGAAAAAAACAATTGCAGCAGCTTTTAAACTAATGATACAATGCCATGGATAATTTCCTTTAAGTAGCTTAGAGATGTGAGTGAATGAATCATATATCATTTCACGAAGCAATTTTCCTCAATGAGTTCTACTTGCTGGATATCACAATGCATTTCAGATGGCATAAAAGCTTTCATTTGAAATATGTCTCTGAAACTAGCTTAGGTACAAAGCCTAAGTGTGTGTGTGCCTATGTGTACAAGTATCTTATCGCACTTGCCTTTCAGGTGTACCTTTGTACAGAAAGCCAATTATTGCTTGGAGAAGTTATCCCATCTCATCAGTGGATTCCAACAATTCTTCACAGATACTGTTACTATCCCAATAGAGGTCTTGATCTTCCGAGTGTGTGGTACATGCTCTAAAAATATTTAAACTTATCAGAAATATGTCTTAAAGCACTTTGTTAGACTACATTGTTGTACTTTTTCAAACAAAAAATAACTGAACACAATAATTTTTAAAGCCGTAACCAAGTTACGAAGATCTTCTTAAGGAAAATAGAGCAATTTGAAGGATTGTTTGTTTGTTTTTTGCCAACATTTCAGTTTGTATTAGCAGGTACATTTAAGTTTGTTATTAGGAAGACTAAAATGAAAAATACTGATCTGAGATTTATAAAAATAATTTGGCATTGTTATGTCATAGACTTAAGTTATCTATTAGGATTAACTGACCTTTCTTGGCCCAAGGCTATATTCTGATATGTTGTAGTCCAACGGGTGTACAGTATTAGGTTTTGTGTGGCATGTTCAGATTTAAAAGTAGGCTTAGACATACCAAATTTCTGAGATATATGAAGTACTATTTCTAAGAAATATGCTACTGAAATTTGATAGTGCACTGCATGGCTGCCATCTTTCAGCAACATTATAAGAAAACCCCCAAAATGAACATAGCAATGCCATGCTTACCCAACTTAATACATATGAACAGGGTTTGAAGTGTAATGAAATGTGGGAGGCACTACATTTCATATGCATTCCATGAGAGAAAGAGAGAAGTAGACATTAATGTTTTGTAAGTAGACGCCATTCAGAGAATTGTGGGAACTCACAGATCTTTATGTCTTTCATCCCAGCATCTATTCTGGGCTAGAAGCCAAAAGAAAATGAGAAGTTTCTAATGCTTCTTCGAGATCCCAACAGAATATATGAAGTTGCAACACCATGAAATGGAAAATTGCTCTGTCTGGCTTATTCATTACCCAAGGTGAAGTTGATCTATATGTTCAAGGCTGGTCCTCAGCTTGTAAATGCTATGACTGAAAACTTCTACATTCTGAACATATGTTCTTATCCCTGACTTACAAACATGGTCTTAAGATTCCTGGGTTGGTTGCCATCTAGAAAAGGTATAAAGTATACAATAATGTGATACAAAGCTCTTCTTCGGCATAAGCCTTCCTGAGTTTGGTTTCAAATGGAGATTATACAATTGTTTGAAATAAATATAAATACAAATACATAAATTTAACAAAAATCAAAACTGCAGTGTACTAACCTTAATACCACAATAGCAAGTAAAGATTTTTACAAGAGACCAAATGATAAAACCTAGGCTGGGGTTTTCAAGTCCTAAATGCGTGCGTGCAAAAAAAAGGGCAAGTTCTCACCTTGTTTCTGAAAGACAATAGTATAGCACAGGGGTGGGCAATTATGGCTCATTTATGACTTGTGGACTTCAACTCCCAGAATTCCTGAGCCAGCCATGCTGGCTCAGGAATTCTGGGAGTTGAAGTCC
>JAEANM010015943.1:0-10112 GCA_017656035.1 Myanophis thanlyinensis
CACACACACACACACTATACATGCAGCCTGTGAACTAAAGAGAAGTTTTAAGGCAGTGAGTAGATTGTGTACTCTTTCTCTTTTACAAAAATCTCCATCAACTTCAGCCATCTTTCCAATTTACAAATTTCCCTCAATCTGTGTACATTAACCAGAACGCCTGTTAAGTTATAATTCATTGTCTCCCAAGATATGGTCTCTTGTTTAAGAACAGGATGCCTTCATGATCGATCACCCTACCTATTTTGTTTGTTTGTTTGTTTACTTGCTGGATTTTTACCCAACTTCTTGCTCAAGTAGTTCCAGGCCCTTGTACACATAATGCTCCAGCCTCCTATTTCTCCTCAATAACATCGTCTGGGTTCAGATACAAAAATATCTGGTCCGGTCACCCCAAAAACCTTCGGTGGGAGAGAATGGGAAAGAATTTTGATCTCTCCAAGGCGTGTCCAGGCACACCTTCACCGCTGTGTCGAATCTGACCCTAACCCACAACTGAACTGCTGCACAATTGTTGGTGGCCTGCCAAAAATGTGGAGCTGTGAATGCTGCTAGGCCAGGGGTGGGCAATTGTGGCTCTTTTATGACCTGTGGACTTCAAATCCCAGAATAAAATGGAGGAAACATTCTGAAGTTTAAGGGTTGCTTAAACTTACACCTCACAATGTTTTCTCCATTTTATTAAGGTTGCCTTGCCCAGGGGATTCTGGGAATTGAAGTCCACAAGTCATAAAAGAGCCACAATTGCCCACCCCTGTGCTAGACCAAGGATGGGCAGTTAATTTTTCCCAAGGGGAGAAACTAAGACTATTGTGGAGAGCCAAACCCAAGAGGGTTGTGAAGGTGTGTAGATAGTTTGCCTTCAAAACAAAAAGTGATGCGGTTGTAGGGTGTGCATGAAGTACCCTTATTTACATTTGATTCAGTCACAAGGATCTAGGGTGGGTGGGGGGGCCTACGCATAAAATAAGTCATAAAATACACAGGTCTATGCTACACCATGTTCTGGTTCCAAGCAACTTCAAGAAACAACATGGAAACTGCCCAGAGTTGCTTGATGTTGAGATGGGCAGCATATACATTTAATAAATAAATCAACCATTTCACCAAATCTCTTTAGTCCCCATCCTACTTTAAAAAAAAACAAAAAAAAAAAAAAACCAATTCCTTGGTAGAAGAATGCAGTGAATGGAAACGCTCATGAAGCATGAAAAAAAACCTTATATCTATCTATAGATTTGCTAGAACAGGACAAACGGAGATAAGAGCCATTCAAAATTGGAATCGGACAAGGAGAAAATGAAATCCAAGAGATTCAAAATCCAAGAGGCTCACAAAAAAAACACACACAAAGAGAAGATGCCAACTGGGGAAAGAAAAACCAAACCAAACCAAACCAGATGACACTCAAAAAACTAAGAGAGAGAATCGGAGAAGAAAGAAGGTAGCCAAGACTGGAGAAGAATAGGTCAGTGATTCTTAACCTGGGCAGCTTTAACAAGTGTGGACTTTAAGTCCCAGAATCCCCCAGCCAGTGTACTACTGTACTAGGGGATTCTGGGAGTTGAAGTCCACACTTCTTAAAAGTACTGAGGTTGAGAAATATTCAACACAGACCAACAATACAGAGTAACAGAGTTGGAAGGGACCTTCGAGATCATCTAGTCCTACCCCCTGTTCGAGCAGCAGTCTCTATACCAGTGGTGGCGAACCTTTTACTTACCGAGTGCCGAAAAGTACGTGCTTTGCACGCGCCATCCGCACTTGCGTGCGGCTCCTCCACGTGCGCTGCATTGTGCAACCACACCATCTGCACATGCATGCAGCTTTTTCCCGTGCAATGCACACGGGCTGCGCGCAGGGACCCAGGCACACATGAGCCATTGCGTGTGCATGCGCAGGAGAGCTCCGAAGACCAGCTGGATATCCTGCTGCAATCGCGCGCATGCATGCACAGCGGAGGCCCGAAGACCAGCTGGGTCTCTGCAATCACACATGCGTGCATGTGCAGTCGCATCTGCATGCTCAGCTGGAGGTAAGTTGGTCGACAGTTTGTGTGCCCAGCAAGATGGCTCTGCGTGCCACCTGGGGCACCTGTGCCATAGGTTCGCCATCACTGCCCTAGACCATTTCAGACAAATGGCTGACCAGTCTCTTCTTAAAAGCCTCCAGGGATGGGGGCGCACACAAAACTTCTGAAAGTTGTCAGAAATTGGCCCATGTGATATAAAGCCTGTGAGGGAAGGGCTGGGAGATGGGAGAGCTGAAGCTTAGGGATGCCTGTGGGACACCATCAAAAAAGTCAAGATATTAAGACACAGTGATAGAGTCCAACCTCCGGGAATGTCACACAGAAACAGCAGCAGCATCGATTAACCCTTTGTGCGCACCCACTTGATTTCTCAGACCTTGCAAATATGTTGCAGAGGAAACAGTTCCTACAAAGGGAACTGGGGGGGGGGGGGGAGAAACAGAACAAAAGGAAGAATGGCCAGGAAATGGATGGAGACTGATCCGTCCTTCGAAAGATAAGAGAGTCCCAATCTTTCCTCCATGGGGTTAAAATGCTGGCCTAGAAACCAGGAGACTGTGAGTTTTAGGTCTCTAGCCATGACTTTAGGCTTTTTCCTTCAGTCTAGCCCACCTCACAGGGTTGTTGTTGTGGGGAAAATAAGGAGGAGGTCATTAGGTGTATTCATTGCCCTGAGTTATATATCTATTCGCGTATCTATTGTTATGTCTGTGCATGCCTCTGTGTGTGTATCCATCCATCCATCCACATGCATACAGATAGTCTTTGACTTACAACAGATCATTTAGTGACCAATCGGCACTGAAAAAAGTGACTTGTGACGGTTGCAGCATCCTTGCAGTCACATGATCAAAATTCAGGCGCTTGGCAACTGATTCACATTTACAACGGTCGCAGTGTCCCGGGGTCCCATGATCCGCTTCTGCAAGCTTCTGACAAGCAAAGTCAATGGGAAGCCAGATTTACTCAACAACCATGTTACTAACTTAACAACCGCAACGATTTCAGTCAACCACTGTGGCAAGAAAGGTCATAAAAAAATGGGGCAAACAGCTCACACAACAAACGTTTCCCTTCACCGCAGGAATTCTGAGCTCAATTGTGGCCGTAAATCGAAAACCCGCCTGCACATGCATACACATACATGCATATGTGCATATGCATGTGTACACACACAAACACATACATACATTTATATCTATAAAAGGCAGGATGAAATCCAATGCACTATAATGATGATAATGAAGATCTATAACAGGCAGGATGAAGTGTAATATAATAATGTTAATGATAATAATAATAATAATAATAGTGATAATAGTAGCAGCTTCCTGATATAACACCAGCAGAACTGCAAAAAACTGTGCTACTTGGAACAATATACATTTTGAGAAGGTACTTGGTCGATACCTAGGATGCTGGCAGCAACCCATGTCAACCATCAGTGCCAGTCAATAATGTGACACATTTTTAAATGTTCAGTTGACTGAGTTTCATGTTTCATTAATAAAAGTTTATAATCATCATCATCATCATCAAAAGACTGCGCTACTTGGAACACCATACATTTTAAGAAGGTACTTGGTTGATACCTAGGCTGCTGGCAGCAACCTGTGTCAACCATCAGAGCCAGTGGTATTTGTGATGCATTTTTAAATGTTCAGTTGACTGAGTTTCATGTTTAATGGATAAAAGTTAATAAGAATTAAGAAGAAGGAAGAATGGAGAAGAAGAAAGAGGAGGAGGAGAATAATAGGAAGAAGAAGGAAAAGAATAGGAAGGAGAAGAAGAATAGGAAGGAGAAGGAGAACAGGAAGGAGAAAAAAGGAGGAGGAGGCGGAGGAGGAGAATAAGGAAGGAGAAGGAGGAGAAGAAGAATAGGAAGGAGAAGGATAGGAAGGAGAATAGGAAGGAGAAGCAGAAGAATAGGAAGGAGAAGGAGAAGAACAGGAAGGAGAAAAAAGGAGGAGGAGAATAGTAAAGAGAAGGAGAAGAAGAATAGGAAGATAGGAAGAAGGAGAATAGGAAGGAGGAGAAAAATAGGAAGGAGAAGGAGAAGAACAGGAAAGAGAAAAAAGGAGGAGAATAGGAAGGATAGGAAGGATAGGAAGAAGAATAGGAAGGAGAAAAAAGGAGGAGAAGGAGAATAGGAAGGACAAGGAGAAGGAGGAGAAGGATAGGAAGAAGGAGAAGAATAGGAAGGAGAAGGAGAAGAATAGGAAGGAGAAAAAAGGAGGAGGAGGAGAATAGGAAGGAGAGGGAGAAGAATAGGAAGGACAAGAAGCAGAATAGGAAGAATAAGAAAGAGAAGCAGAAGAAGAAGGATAATAGGAAGGACAAGGAGGAGGAGGAGAAGAGGAAGAAGGTGGAAGAGGAAGAGAAGAAGAATAGGAAGAAGAGGAAGATTGATGATGACGATGATCAGACTCTCCAAGGCAAGGAGAGGAAAGTTAGAGGAAAGAGGAACCTTGCACCCATGGTCCACTGCATGCCCATCATCCCCCCCCTCTCCCTCCCCGGCTGATCAATGCCAATTTAGCCGAAGGGGGGCCAAGCAAACCTCCCCCCCCCCTCTCTCTGTCTCTGGAAACCGGAGCCTCCCTCGGACCCCGCGGATCCCCTCCTCAGACCCGGGCCGGCGTCTTGTGCGAAGGCCGCGAGGCGAATCCCCCTCTCCCCACACGCCCCACATCCCGAGAGAGAGAGAAAGCAGATCTCCCCGGCGCCTGAGGGAGACAGGCCCGGCCGGGCCCCGGGAAGCCCACGGCGGCGTCCCGGAGGAAAGTGAAGCGGCGGGTGTGGAGGGGGCGTTTAGAAAGAAGGCCTTGCTTTCCTGGCTGCGGGGAAAGCGCTTGGGGCCGAAGCTGAGGGAGACGTCGCCCTGAGGGAAGGAAGGAAGGAAGGAAGGAAGGGCGGCTGGGTCGGGGCTTCTTCTTACCCTGGTCGCCGGGCTCCTGCAAAACGCGCTCCAGCTCCGGGAAGGGCAGCTCGGGCAGGTCGAGGAGGGCGCCGTACCTCTCCAAGAAGGAGCAGACGACGGCGAAGTTGGGCCAAGAGCCCGGGCGGGAAGAGCCCTCCGACGGCGGGGCGGCGGGGAAAGGCGGGGAGGGGGGAGCCGCCGCCGCCGCCGCCGCAGCCGCCATCTTGGAACCTGAGAGGATGGATGGATGGATGGAGGAGGAGGAGGAGGAGGAGGAGGGCCGGGCGGGCGGGCGGGCGGTGGCGCGAAGGAGGGAAGCAAGGGGGCGCTGTGGCGGGCGAAGCGATCTTCCCGTCAGCCCCCGCGAGAGGAGGCGAGACGAAGGAAGGAAAGGAGGGCAGAGCTGAGGGAAAGAGCGGCCCTTGCGGATAAGCTGAAAAGGCCCCCCCCGTCTGATATCTCGCTGGTTTTATGATTTGACTGATTGACACAGGAACCAAAACGAACCCAGCCTGGCGTTGTGGGGCGAGGAGGAGGGGGAGGAGTTTGGAAAGGGGCGGGGAGAGAACGCCGCCCGAGCCAATCTCGCCGGCGGCGACGGAGAAAGGGGCGCAATCATAATAAGAAGGGACGAGGGAGGGAGAGGACGCCGAGACTCCGCCCACCACCGTACACACACACATACACCAAAACAAAAAAAAAAAGGAAGGGGCGTGGCCGTCAGCGAGGGCGGGGACCCGATGGTGTGAAAAAGGGTTGTGAGTGGGCGCGGCCCGTGTTTGTAACGTCGCCTTTGGCCAATGAGGGGCGTGAAGGGGGCGTTTCCTGACAGACGCGACAGATGCGTGGTCTGGACAGGTGAGCGGGGCCTGCGGGGACTACAACCCCCATCGCTCCCCATCCGTCACATTGCGGATGATGGGAACTGTAGTCTGGCAGCTGAGAGGGTGGCACCGCTTCCTTGAAAGGCGGGCAAAATGTGGGTTGTCACACTCAAGTATAAATAGTCCCTTACTTACGACCATAATTGAGCCCATAATTTTTGTTGGTAAGCGAGGCAGCTCTTAAGTGTCTCATTTTAAGACCTTTCTCACCACAGTCGTTAAGTGAATCGCTGCTAAGATAGCAACATGGTCGTTAAGAGAATCTGGCTCCCCCCACATTGATTTCGGCTCATCAGAAGGTCGCAAAATGGGATCAAGTGATGCTCCCCCCCCCCATGGGACCGTCGTAAACGCGAGTCAGTTGCAATCACATGACCATGCCGAGGCTGCAGCGGTCGTAAGTGTGAAAACTGAACCATAAGCTGCTTCTTCAGCGCTGTTGTAACTTGGAACGGTCACTAAATGAATTATTGTAAGTCGAGGACTCTTTATTTCTTTTTTTGTTACATTTATTTGTTGCCTGGTCTGCTGTGGGGCTACCCTAGACAGCTTGCAATAATAAAAAGGAAACAAGATAACGGAACGATAAAGTCAACAGTGACAAAAGAACATGAGATGGGCAGTGTAGAAATTTGACAGATAAATAAAAGTATCAGTAAAATGGCAAAATTGTAAAATAAGGCAATAAAAAGATTAGATGTAAAATAAAGCGAAATAAAGCCAGAGCCCTAACAATATATATATATAATTTATTTCTAAGTTTAAAGGACAGCAGGACAAATCTAATAAACAACTCTCAGCCATTTTAATATCCCCCAGTACCACCATTTTATATCTGCCCTGCTCTGTAATTTAAGGAGGAAAGTTCACTCTGCCAGGAATTGAAAAGCCGGAGTAGCACCCTCCAAAATAATGAATACGTGAGATGTACGCCCGTAACAGTGACTCTTAAGTGACATGTAACCCTAACATATAACATGTAACAGGAAACAACATAAAGTCCCGTGGTATCCAAGATTTAAAACACACAAAACAATTGCAAAAAAATCATTAATCAGAGAAGTCAATCTCTTTCAGCAAAATCGGTCAAGTTCACCAACTGTTCTGTAGTAGGTAGTGCTGAATTTTTCCATTTCTGTGCATATAATAATCTCCACTGCAGTAATCAGATCTGTTGAACTGATATTCCATGACTTGGGAATTCTGGGAGTTGAAATCCACAAGTTACTTAAAGTTGCCATAATTGCTCACCCCTGCCTTTTTTGCAAAGCCAATTCTTATCCTGCATAGGTGGTACCTGGCTCAACAGCAGTAACGGCTAGAGGGATCTTGGAATCCTAGTGGATAATCACTTAAATATAAGCCGGCCATTGTGTGGCAGCTGCCAAAGAAGCCAACACAGTTCTAGGCTGCATTAACAGAGGGATAGAATCAAGATCGTAAAGTGATAAAAAAAACCACTTTATAATGCCTTGGTCAGGCCACACTTGGAATTTTGCATCCAGTTTTGATCACCATGATGTAAAAACGATGTTGAGACTCTAGAAAGAGTGCAGAGAAGAGCAACCAAGAGGATTAGGAGACTGGAAGATAAAACATAACGAAGAACGGTTGCAGGAATTGGATATGGCTAGTTTAACGAAGAGAAGGACTAGGAGTGACATGATAGCCGTCTTCCAATATCTCAGGGGCTGCCCCAAAGAAGAGGGAGTCAAGCTATTCTCCAAAACATCTGAACAAGAAGCAATGGGTGGAAACTAATCAAGGAGAGAAACAACCTAGAACTAAAGAGAAATTTTCTGATAGCCAGCACAATCAATCAGCGGAACGACTTACCTCCAGAAGTTGTGAATTCTGCAACCCTGGAAGTTTTTAAGGAGCGATTGGACAGCCATTTGTCTGAAATGATACAGGTCTTTCTGCTTCAGGGGGTTGGGCTAGAAGACCTCTTAAGTTCCCTTCCAACTCCGTTATTCTTTTTTTTTTCCCCTGTTCTGATATCCTTTTGCCTCTCGTTCTTCTCTTTCCCTTTCAGACACCCGCCCGGCTATGTCTTCTCCCGAAATTGCTTCCCTGTCATGGGGACGGATGACGGTGAGAGGCTGCCCCACGACCTATAAAGATTGCAAAGTGTGGCCCGGTGGCAGCCGGACGTGGGACTGGAGAGAAACAGGCACGGAAGTAGGTATCTTGGCCCACCTTGGGGGAATTCCTTCGGGGTCTCCTATGGCTTCAGGTATTTTTATGCCCCAGGGAGAATCCCAGTTTATCCAGCTCAAAGAAGCAAGAATTGGGAATGGTTCCTCTTTGACACAGATCCCGAATGTCTCCTGCTATTAAGCAGGCTAGAAAATTTGGCCTCAATCGCGTTGATTCCTGTACTCGGTTCCCAAACCTGGGGAAATTACCCCAAATTACCTCCAAAGGGTTAATTAATTTTAAATTTTAATTTTAATTTTTTATATAAACTTGTTTTAAATGTTGGGGTTATTTTAATTATGTAAACTGAATTTTAAAGTTAATTTATTTAAACTGATCTTAAAATGATTTGAGCGGCCGCTGTTTAATTATTTTAACTGTTCTTAATTGTATTGTATTGATGTTTTTATTGGCTGTGAACTGCCCCGAGTCCTTCGGGAGAGGGGGTGGTATATAAATCAAATAAATAAATAAATAAATAATAAAATAAATAAATTGAATAATAATTTTCTTTGGATAACAACACACAAACCTGCGCTATCCGTGACAACAGGGACAACTTAAACTGAGTGATAGCTGGCTGTATATACTGAAAGTCGTATCCTCGAACTTTCAACAGTTTCACTTAATGACCGTTCGAAATTACAACGGCATCGAAAAAAGCAACTTTTATGACCGTGTTTCACATGTCTGACCATCGCAGCATCCCCGCAGTCCGGTGATTTACATTTGGAAAGTTGGCAACTGGCTCGCAGGTATGACGGTTGCAGCGTCCCGGAATCACGTGATCCCCTTTTGCGATCTGCTGTGACAAGCAAAGTCGATGGAAACAGCAGATTCGCTTAACCACCATGCTCCTAATTTAACGGCAATCCTTGCACGTTAAGTGAATCGCTTCGTCAACAAGCAAATCCAGCTTTCCCCCATTGGCCTTGCTTTGTCGGAAGCCAACTGGGAAGATCGCAGATGGGAAAGATCACCTGATTCCCTGGGACGCCGCAATGGTCCTAAACCCAGGCCGGTTGCCAAGCACCCAAATTTTGATTAAGTGATGATGGAGATGCTACGCTGGTCATTAAGTGTGAAAAACAGCCATTTTTTTTCAGTGCCGTCATAACTTTGAGTGGTCGGTAAACAAACGGTTGCAAGCTGGGGACCATCTGCAGAGCAGCTTCTCTTCTTTCTTGTAGGTCAGGGGTGTAAAACTGATTTTATTGAGGGCCGCATCAGGGTTGTGTTTGGCCTCGGCCAGTGAGGAGGGGGGCTGGCCAGCTTGGTGTCACCCATGTCAGGGGTGCCTATGGTGGTCCGAGTGTCTGCCAGTGAAAACGGGCTCCTGAGCTCCGTTTTCGGCTGCGACGGCCTCCTGCAACCCTCTGTCAAAGGAAATGGAGCTCGGGAGGGAAAACACAGTTCGAATATGGCCCTCCCAAGCTCCGTTTTCGGCCTGGACGGCCTCCTGCAACCCTCTGTCAGAGAAAACGGAGCTTGGGAAGGAAAACGGAGCTTGCATGTGGCCCTCCCAAGCTCCGTTTTCGGCCTGGACGGTCTTCTGCAACCCTCTGTCAGAGAAAACGGAGCTTGAGAGGGAAAAGGGAGCTCGCATAAGGCCCTCTCAAGCTCCATTTTCAGCCTGGATGGCCTCCTGCAACCCTCTTCCAGTGAAAACAGAGCTTGGAAGGAAAATGGAGCTCACATATGGCCCTCCCAAGCTCCGTTTTCGGCCTGGACGGCCTTCTGCAACCTTCTGTCAGAGAAAATGGAGCTTGGGAGGGAAAACAGAGCTTGAATACGGCCCTCTCAAGCTCTGTTTTCAGCCTGGATGGCCTCCTGCAACCCTCTGCCAGTGAAAACGGAGCTTGGGAGGGAAAATGGAGCTCACGTGCAGCCTTCTCAAGCTATGTTTTCGGCCTGGACAGCCTCCTGCAACCCTCTGTCAGAAAAAACGGAGCTCGCATATGGCCCTCCCAAGCTCCGTTTTCGGCCTGGACAGCCTCCTGCAACCCTCTGCCAGTGAAAACGGAGCTTGGAAGGAAAATGGAGCTCACATATGGCCATCCCAAGCTCCGTTTTCGGC
>JAEANM010015944.1:0-13444 GCA_017656035.1 Myanophis thanlyinensis
CCAGGAACTACAAGAACACTCAGGACCACAACAAGAACCATGTCTGCATCCAACTCCCACCTTCCCAACTACCCTTAGCTATTTTTCTAACCCCCACCTTCCCTTCCTACCTTAACTTATTCGTGGTTGTGTAAGCATTTCATTGCATATCGTACCATGTATGACTGTGTATGTGACCAATAAATTTGAAATTGAAATTGATTGTAGGCTCCTGGGTCATGATTCAAATTTGGTTGAAGCTTTTGGTGGTGCCATGGGGTCACTTAGGCAATCCCATAATGTCCTGAGGGTGGGGGCCTTTTATGTTGCAAATAAAGCTAGCTCAGTCTATTGTCTTCCAAATAACCAAAGTATCTGCTGGGGGCAGGGCCTGAGTTTCTGTCTTAAGATTTCCATTTTTCTTTTAGGGGAAATATTCTGCCTTTTAATATTTTTCATTTTTCTAGGAGAGAGGTGGGTGCTAACTTCCAACACTTACATAATGGAATGACACATAAACAAAGTTATAATATGAATCTTGATTTCAGTTTGTAAGAATGGGTGCATCTCTAACATCCTGAAAGCTTGCACTGTGCACTACACAGTGAAGCATTTCCCTTGTTATTAAACAAATCATTGCACAGAAAAAGATCCCCTTTTCCCAGAAAAACAAAGTTAGCTCCTGGGCTAGAAGCTGTCTTCACAGTTTTACTACTTAGCTTTTCTTAGAGTTACTTCAAGGTATTTAAGCAATCACTTAATTTCTACCCTTTACTAGACATTCACTATTCCATTCTAAAGCAGTACTAGGTTAACTATTAAATATTGCTTTTGAAATGTGTGGAGGGAGCTCTTTGGTTTTCTCAACTTCTTCCTGACCTCCATTCTTCTCACTCATTCTTCTCACTAGTTTATCTCAACATATGGTAATAATAATGAAACTGTTGTTTAAATCAGATATTCTATTTTATGTGTCTACAATTTCAGGGGCCGCTATATTTTAAGAACAAGCAGGTCCACTTTATATAGCATAACAAACTCATTTATTTTACAAACATCTGAAAAATTGCTCATTCATGTTAGCAATAGCACTTAGACTTATATACTACCTCATAGTGCTTTACAGCACTCTGATCAGTTTACAATGTCAGCATATTTCCCCCAGCAATCTGGGTCTTCATTTTACAGATCCTGAAAGGATGAAAGGCTGAGTCAACCTTGGAACCAGTGAGAATTGAACTGCCAAAATGTTGGCAGCTGGCAGTCAGCAGAATTAGCCTGCAATATTACATTATAAGCACTGAGCTACCACAGCTCTCTAAAACTATGGTTGAATTAATCATACTTTAAAGATTTGCTGTACAGATCCTGGTGTATTTGGAGCAGCTGTTTTTGTCCCACAGAGTGGAGTTGCCCTGTAACTGAAAATTACAAAAAGCATTTCCTATACAGGCAGCTACACTATGATTGAGATTTCTGCTGAGTCCAGGTAAACCTGCGGATATGATTACAAAATGTATAAAGCCTGGATGAGTTATTAACAAAGTAATAAATGAAGACAAGATCCTTTAATCAAAATAAAACCCCAGGAAGATTGATTCAGAGCAAACCTTATTTCCTTCCAAAACATGTTTTGTGTCTCTTAATGCAAACAAGGCTCTTGTGACCTCAATTGTAATATTTAATGTATTTTTCCTTGGGTTTTCATGGAATCTTCCTTCCGTGAGCTGGTTCTTTTGGTATTGGACTCCGACTCACACAACCTCTCTGCTACCACAATCTTGCCAGACTAAGGCTCATGGCAATTGTGTTGAATCTGGTTGAGGACTATAGTGCTTTGCCTGAGGTACCAAAGAACAGTTTCTTTGGGACTGGTCAGCCTTCTTAACGGTATCAGTCATCTTGGAAATGCCATATTTGCCAGATGAGAAGAAGAGGGGGGTTAGTAAATTGATTTGGGGACAGGTCATCTTATATTTGCAGTCATTAAAAAAAAGCCAAGAGCCAGTTTGGTGTAATAGTTCAGGCTCAGGCTAGAAACCAGATGCTTTAAGTACAAAGCCAGCTGGATGACCTTGAACTAGTAATTATTTCTCCACTCCTAGGAAGCTGGAGCTGTGGCTGAAGGTGTTTTGTTTATGAATAGATTAGCTATCTTTCTGAATGGATACAAAATCTGCATTCCTGAAGGTCAGCCTCTTTAAAGATTTTTAGTTTGAAGCTGTTTTCCTATGGCAGGAAGACTGGGATTGCTTTCTGCCTTTGTTAAGATTTTTCTCCATTTCTCCTTTGAGGAAATATAATATTCTGTCTCTTTTAATAGTCCTCAAAATATTTCATTCTCTGGGGGAGGGGGCTTCCTACAATATATGGTTGTTAATTATTGACACCAGCCTGATGGTATAGCACAATCCAATGAATTATAATTTTTTGTTGAATGTACTACTCTGTTAATATTTTGCACTATTATTTCTATAGCACTATGCTAGCTTCTGTTTATTTAGGAAGTGTGTTTCAGTGTGTTCTTTCCAGCAAGGCTTACTCCTAAATTAATATATGCCCAAGATTTCAACCTAAATTGCTTTCACATTCTGGGAAAAACTGGAACTTATTTCACACAGTGAAACAATTCCACATCTCTGTTTTTGTGATATACTCTAGTCCTGGAATGGAAGGTGAGGATGACGAGGGGCCTTTGGGTTTTTTGAGCTTGTTTTCTTGCAGGTGTTTCGTTACCCAAACTAGGTAACATTATCAGTGTTAGCAGGGAGTGGGGTTTGCTCTCAATTTATATTCTAGTGACTTGCCCTGTTAGTTTTGGTGGGAGCATTCTAGGTGTTTTTGTTGTTACGTTTTTTTTTTTTTGTGCTCTTTATTTTTTGGCAGTTCTTTGAATGTAATATTCTCACTTCTTGACTGTTGGTCTGATAGTAATCTTGGGGTTAACCTGAGTGTTGATTGCTGGTAGGGAGATGTTTTGATTTTTGTTGTTGTTTGGCTTATTGTCTCTTTTACACATATAGATGCTGTTTATGTCTGTGTCCCTTCTCTGTGAGAATGACCTTGGGACAGAAGGTGCTGCCTAGGGTAGTGATGGTGAACCTTTTACTTACCGAGTGCTGAAAAGTATGTGCTATGCAGTGCCATCCGCACTTGCGTGCGGCTCCTTCACATGTGCTGCATGTGCAACTGCACCATCTATGCATGCATGCAACTTTTGCATATGCAATGCACATGCCCTGCGCACAGGCACTCACACACACGAGCAATCATGGGTATACGCAGGAGAGCTCCGAAGACCAGCTGGATTTCCTGCTACAATTATGCACATGCAGTGGAGGCCCGAAGACCAGCTGGGTATCTGCAATCGCGCATGTGTGCATGCATAATCACACGTGCATGCTCAGTTGGAGTTAAGTTGGCTGACAGCTTGTGTGCCCAACAAGATGGCTCTGTGTGCCACCTGTGCCATAGGTTCGCCATCACGAACCTATGGAATGGTCAGATGAAAGGGAGGAAGAGCACACAACTAAATAATGGGCAGAGAAACTTGGAAAGGATCTGCTCCAACTAATCAGGCAACACAAATGGGTATTTTCAGACTGCAAGATAGCAATAGCACTTTGATTTATATACTACTTCACAGTGCTTTACAGCCCTAAGAGGTTTATAGAGTCAGCATATTGTCCCCCAACAATCTGGGTTCTCATTTTACCGACCTCCGAAGGATGGAAGGCTTGAGTCGCTCAGAATTGAAGTCCTGGAGTGAGCAGTGGGTTAGCCTTGTTTAGGTAGCCTTATAATAAAATAGAAATAGTTCATCTTGTTGTTTCCTGTCTGGTCTACTTAAGAGGCTGACAAGTCCCCAGGTTTCACAGTAACAAAGTCAACAGGTAGAAACCTTTCTCTATTGTAAGCTTCCTTTATTAGGAATCTAGAAAAATCTTCATAATTGATGTAAGGCATTATTTTCACACCTTTTAATAATCAGAAGCTCAGCCACTGTGCCTCCAGAGAAGCCAGACATTGTAGAATTCTGTAGGACCAGACCAGGCATTGAGATGGAGAACCCACCCATCCCCTTCCTCCAATTAGGAGAGCAAGGATAGGAATCAAAGCCCATTGTGGAATATTTACTTTGCTGCAGGATGCTGTTTGATTTGCTTCTCCCACTGAAAATAATCGGTTCACAAGTATTGTGGAAAAGGCCCTTCCATGTCAGAGACCCTGGAGGACAATTTTAGTTTGTGGGTACTACAAATGTAGATTGGGTTCCCCTATCAGGCCACTGATGTCAATAAAAATATCCAGCAATCTTTTTATAGAAAGAAGTGTTTCCTTTAAAATGAAATATACATCTGCTTTCTGGCAGATACTGGATTGTTTTAAAATTTCATGGGTTTATAGAGGAAAACCTTTCTGGTCTTACCAAATTTCAAGGAACAGTTTTCCATCCATCAGCAAAACGAAGGAATGATTAAGCAGAAGGAGTGATTAAGCAAACAAGGGGAAAACTATGTTTATTGTCTATATTCTTCTTCAAGTGTTTGTGTCTGGCAAAGAAGGGGGGGTAGTCAATAGAGAGCAGGATACCTTACTGTAGCCAGATTGTTATGAATTTGTTTGCTAGGAAGCTGCACAGACTACAACTGGGCAAATATGCAAAAGGACTTCGGCCTCAAAATGAACTTCCTTTCTCAGTTTTCTGAGACCCATTGTGCCCGCAGATTCTTTGAATTCCTGTAACTGCTGCGTTGAACTTTTTAAATTATTATACAAGACACAGGTGGTCATTGGAGCCTTTTAAAACACATTTATTAACAGAAGCAGAAAAAATAAATAAAACCATATTCCTCACCATCCGCAAATCCAACCACCATTGACACAGAGACTGAATTCATCTCTTGCCTGTCTGTCCCCCCTCCAGGTGCCTCCATAGAACTTATAGGGAAGGCCACCTGGCTCAAGGCTCATGGGGTAGTACAGTCAGTGGGGTCCAAAGAGACAGTGACATCCGCCTTGCACTGAATAATGCTGGGCACGCCAGGCAGTAGCTGGCAGCTTTGCAGTTCTGGAGCCACTTCCTTCACACATACTGCCTGGAGAAAAGACAAAAGACAGAAAGGAATGATAAGTGCAAAAGCAGATACCTTCAGATTCTCCTTTGTTCCGGCCTTATGCCCTCTGGACTTCTTATGTAATGGGTTTCTTGGGAAGGAGAACCAGCTTGTGAAGCTGGAGCTGCTAGTATCCCTGGACTTTTAGCAATTCTACTAATACTCCAAGAGTAATGTAAACCTCATTGAATGTAAACCTCATTGAAAGGCACTAAATTTACTTCTAGATAAGTACATCTTGCATGGTAGTGCAATATGAATAACAGTATATATGTTTAATATAGCTAACATTTTTTCTTGCTCATAATTTCCTTTATTTAATTAGATTTTTATTAGTTTATCCAAGTATAAAATACAAAGAAAAAAAAGTAATGAACAAGGGGAAGGGAAAAGAAAAGAGCTCTAGTGTAAAGGGAGAAAAGGAAAGAAAAAGGCACAGACTTCCGACTCTTTAGCACAGTAGAAGATAACATTACAACCACAACTTTTTGCTTTTACACAACAGTATGTACAAGCCATTTCTACAACAAGCCTATCTAATTAACAAAAACAAAGGTTCATTTTTTTTTCATTGCAAACACAAAATCCAGAGGCAATTTCAGAATAGAAACAAAGATTAGATATATTCTCGTCTTTGGATAAAAGAATCAATTAAACCACCTCTGCTTCTTGCTCATAATTTCAATTGCTTCCAATTTCCTGTCCCAAAGGTGTGTTTTCCAAAAGGCAACTGGACTTCGTTTTATCTTTGAAGACGTTTCACTTTTCATTCAGGAAGCTTCTTCAGTAAGAATTGAAGAAACTTCCTGGATGAGAAGCAAAACATCTTCAAGGAAAAACAAAATCCAGTTGCCTTTTGGAAAATGCACCTTTGGGACAACCCATCCAAGAAGCTTCCTCAGCTCTGATAGGATAGTGGAGAATGGAAGGATTCATATTCCTTGCAGACAGCTGATCATTTGCATCCTTTTTAGAGGGTCCTTGAGGCACTTGGAGGTTTATCTGTGTCCTCAGGGTCATCTGAGTAGTGCTCCTGGTCCTGTAGTCTGCAATTTTTTCTCTGGAAATCCATTCCTACTTCCACACCATTCAAAGGGTGTTCATCCCAAATTGTATAGCTAAAAATCTGATTTTCAATTATCCAGGTCATGGTTGTCCCAAAGGTGCTTTTTCAGGAAGCAACTGAACTTTCTTGTTTTTTTCTTTTGAAGAAGTTTCACTTTTCATCCAAGAAGCTTCTTCAGCTCTGACAGGATAGTGGAGAATGGAAGGATTCATATTCCTTGCAGGAGGAGAAGCAAAACCTGAGGACACAGATAAACCTCCAAGTGCTTCAAGGACCCTCTAAAAGAGATGCAAGTGACCAGCTCTCTGCAAGGAATCCCCCACCATCCTGTCAGAGCTGAAGAAGCTTCTTGGATGAGAAGCGAAACATCCTGAAAAGAAAAAAAAACAAGAAAGTCCAGTTTCCTCCCGAAAAAGCACCTTTGGGACAACCAAGACCTGGATGACTAAGAATCGCCACAAACGGATTTCCTATGTTGTTTTCACTTTTGGTTGAAATTAGGAAAACTAGGAATGGAGTGGCTATAGTACATATTGTGGTAAAATAAAATGCAATACAGTTACAAGGCTAACATAGACCAACAAACATAAAAGCGGATGCATCAAAAGAGTCACTGCGCGAGGCAAGATCCAACTCGACGGTCCCTTCCTCACCGACAGGCGCCCCTAAACATCCTCCCTCCTCTCCCCCGAGTTTAATCTCCATCCCGTTCCCGGAGCCCTGCTGAGCAACTTCTTACCAGGTTGCGCAGCCCGCCGAAGTTCTGCCGCGACTCGGACGTCGCGAGGGGAGACGATGCGGCGGGGCCGCCCTCGGCACTACTGTCCGCAATGCCGCCGTCGTCGTCGGAGCGGCGGATGTAAGGCGAACGGCGGATGCCAGAGAGAAGCCCCGACGCTCTGCCCACCGAGTAGTAGCTGGGGCCGGCCGCCTGCTTGTACCACGCCCCGGCGGGAGGGCTGAGCAGCAGGGCCAGGGTGAGGCAGAGCAGTGCCAGGGTCGGTGGTCCGCTCATGCTGCCAGAGACTTGCGACGGCTGGGCTGGGAGGTCGCCATCGGGCGCCTGCTTTTATATAACACCGGGGAGGCAGGAGACGGGACCAGCCAAGCGGCTCAGAAGCCCCGGAGCGGGCGGTGGAGATGAGCGCCGCGCCAAGCACGTGACCCGCCGGTCTCTTCGGCGGGAAACTCTTTCTGTCGCCGCCAGGGCAGGCGGACGGGGAGGGCGGCTGGCTCCAGGCTGGGCTTCTCTTGACGGGTTTTGCTTTAGCTCTTTGCCCGCTTCCCTCGCCGGCTTCCCTTGAAGCTCCAACGCTTTGTGGGGCTCCCACAAGTCCGCCTCCCCTTTCTTCTTTGGTCGGAAGAAACAGGCTTGAACAACGACGCACGCTGGGCTCGCTCCTCCGTCGAGAGAGGATGAGACCAGAGTGAAGGTTCCCTGGTAGCGGGGAAAAAGCGCGCGCGAGCTCCTTCAAGGACCGAAGCTACAGCAAACACCCGTGGCTAACTGAACCCCGTGAGTCATGGAAGCCCATAAATATATAGCAAGAAGACTTGTTAGCTAGATAGTTTGTGGTTCAACAGTCAACACGTCAATATTCCTGTCACATTTTCCCCTAATACTGTTTAGCTTTAGCAGCATTGCAACGAAATCTGACTTTGGCACATGAACCTATAGTTAATATTGTGGTAAAATAAAATGCATTACGGTACAAGGCTAACATAGACCAACGAACATAAAAGTGGATGCATCAAAAAAGTCATTGCGCAAGGCAAGATCCAAGATCCAACTCTACGGTCCCTTCCTCACCGATGAAGGGTCTGGGTTTGATTTATTTATCAAATCTCCAGGTGTAAAACAATTTAAAATCTGCTATTTTTTTACAAGAGGTTCTCATAATTAAGTAGGGGTTAACCAAGCTGCTTGCAAGCCTTTTCCATTGCACTGAACTGCAGTACAAATATCTACATTTTTTTTGCTGCCTCTTATACAGGTAGTACTCAAGGACCAGAATTGAGCCCAAGATTTATATTGCTAAATAGAACATTTGTTAAGTGAATTTTGCCTCATTTTACAACTTTCTTGCCACAGTTGTTAAGTGGATCATTGCCGTCCTTAAGTTAGTAACAGGGTTGTTAAGTGAATCTGGTTTTGCCATTGATTTCGCTTGTCAGAAGATCCTAAAAGCTGTTCACTTGATCCTCGGACATGGCAACCATCATAAATATGAAACAGTTGCCAAGCATCTGAATTTTGAGTGCAAGGGTTGTAAAAGGGAGAAAAATGGTTATGTCACTTTTTTCAGTGCCATTGTAACTTTGAATGGTCACTAAAAGAACTGTTGTAAGTCAAGGACCACCTGTACTGCAATCCTTGATTCCAAACTGGGCTAAACAGTTTTCTTGCTAAAACAGAATGGTGAGAATGGTGCTTTTAATTTTAACAGAATAAAGTTGATGGTTGAACTCGATGATTCAGTTATAGTAAAGTGCTGATCAATCACTAAGGAGAATATAAATTAGGAGCCCTGGTAGCACCATCTCCAGCTAACAAATTTTATTAAAAGTCATAACCTTAAACTTTCATGAATTGCAGCTCACTTCATTAGTTTAGTCCATGAAAAGATTTTTTGCCTTAAGAGAGTATCTTAAAATAATTGCTAGTTGGAAAACCAGATTTCTGAAGGCTCTTCTACAAATAAGATAGTGTTTGTTGCTGCCCTCTTACTTTATCTGACTCCTCTAAAGAATTCCTAATCCAGTTTATTTGTAGTGCAATAACAATAATCAATTACGGTATATGGTGTACAGTATGCCTGTTTTATTGTTGTATAACAAAATGTATACAATTTATAAAGTAAAGCCAAGATTCAATAGCAGTCCAAAATAATAAATTGTATAAAGAGTATTTAAGTTATGTGTTTTTCATTCTCCGTGAAGATAAAAACCACTCTGCCAGTCACTTACATTGTGTGATTTAGCAGAAGTGAATATGCCAAGATCCTGCAAAATTCCAGATTCTGTCATCACAATTTGGTAACAAAACTATCAACTTAGAAACATGATTTTTTTGTCAATACTTAGCCATCAAAAGGTGAAGTGTACCAGTGTTAAGTGAGTGTTAAGCCTCAGTAAAACTTCATATCTACTGTTCATACTATACTATTTATCTCAACACTTGAACACTCAACATGCCCTCCTCTTGATAAGAACAATTTTTTCCTTAAATTTAGTGTTGTGTGAATACTAATCAATTAAATCTTATTTAGCAAACAATGATTAATCAAAACATGGCTTAATAGAAATATATGAAGCTAGGCAGTAGCTCCTATAGAAAGCAGAAAAGTGGCTAAACTAAAATTAGGTATCTCTTACAGTTAGAAATAAAATAGAGGCAGGTACAAAAATACAATTTTAATTTTAATTAAAATTTGCTCAGGGGAACAAAATTTGGGGAACATTGAGGAAGAGCATATTTTTAAACTAGAGTTAATTGTAGTGATCTGTTGTTTTATAAGACTCCGGTGTCATATTTGTGGCAAAAAAAAGCACAATATTCCATGCTAAAAGAAGATTCCAGAGATCATCAAAAGTGATAGGTAACTTCTTTTAAATGGATAATTTTTCCTTGATGGCTATTTAGTTAGCATCACTTTTTCATTTGAATACCATAAAGGGCTTCAATTGCACACTGGCGACAGTGGTGGCATATCCAGCAATGATTGGCACCCACATCAGGATGAAACATAAAAAACAGCTGGTTTTAGCTGCATAGCTACGAAACTAAGCTAGTGTGGGAAGTTTTTGCCATAAATAATCATTTGATTGAAAAAAGATCATGAACATTGCTTCCTTTCCAATAACTCTTATTCCATCGTCTCTCTGTTTAACCGTCAAAAGCATTGGCAACAGATAGCTGTGCTCCTGGCTAGAACCAAACTTGAAGAATCACAATCTGGGTTGAAATAGGCCAGGAGCATTGCAAGGAATGAATCAAAGAATTCATTAGAACCACCCTGTACAAATGATCTCATTTATTACTTGGGAATAAACATGATCTTACAGTATTTCCAGAAAAGTCTGATGTAATAGTTAACCAGAAGACTGTGAGTTCTATTGTCACCTTCGACACAAAAGCCGGATGAGTGACTTTGGACCAATCACCCTCTCAGCCCAACTCATCTCATAGGGTGGTTGTTATGGAAAAAATAGGAGAAGGAATGTATATGTGTTCGCCATCTTGACTTATTTATAAAGTAATAAAGATGGGGTAATTATTTAGCAATAGCATATGGCATGCAATACATGGACTAGCAATGTAAATTAACATTTCAACTAGATTAATAGAACCCAATAAAATATAAATGTCCCCAAAAAAATCTTCACAAGTCAGTGTCTAGGCCAGTGGTGGCGAACCCCTTGGAACGCGTTCTGGAAACAGCACTCCAAACCGTCCCACAAGCTTTCTGGCACGCCAAACTGTCCCACGTGCCACGCACAGCCCCGCTGGCTCTGCATCCCATTCTTGCACTCCATCGCGTGCCAGCCAGCTGGCTTTTGCCACGCAGGAGTGCCGAAACCCGGAAGCATAGCGTCCCAGCACACATGCGTGCTCTAGGAGCCGAACGTCTGGTTTCCAGTATGCGCATGCATGCTGGCCAGCTGTCATGCGTGCATGTGCACCAGGCTGGGACACTGCACTTCTGGGTTTTGGTGCTTCCGCGTGGCGAAAGCCAGCTGGCTGGCGCGCAACGGAGTGCAAGAATGGAATGTGGAGCCAGCGGGGCTGCATGTGGCTTGTGGGATGGTTTGGCGTTACCTTCTGGCATGAAGGCCGGCACTTAGTCATGTAACAAGTTTGCTACCATTGGTCTAGGCCATTTAAGCATTGAAGCACAGCATTCTTTATATTAAAAAAAATCTAAGATACTGGACCAGTATATAGCCTTCAGCCGGTCATGATATGTGGTCTATAGTTTGACCGTGAGATCCTGCAGTCACATTGAGGGGAGGATAGTATTCCCCATTTGTACAGAGTCCTGGCAGAAGCCACGTGAGGTGCAAATCCTATTCAGGATTGTCTATTGCTGACATGGTAATTCAAAGCCTGGCACCATTTTATGGAGTTATTTATATGCCTTCCTATAACTAGACGCTCAGTGAATCATTTGGCTTTTCATTAGGAAATGATGTTAAAGTTGTTGGGCAGATGTTGTGCAAGTACCAGTGAAGGGTTCCTTGATCTAAATCTTCCTGTTGATAAATGAAGAAGGCTGGCATTGCATTGGTAGTTGTTGATAATTTTTCTGTATTCTCTCAGTAGTGCATCTTGCCTTCCTAAGGCTGGAGGTGCTGTGTGGCTCAGAAAGGGAAGTCAGCAAGTTGGAGTGGTTTTAATACATGCACTTATAATCCTCATGGTGTTGAGTCTGGCTCTGGCAGAATAAAAAATTAATAAATAATTATTGTACTGCAGGACAAGTGTGCAGCAAAAATGCTGGCATGAGCCTGAGCTATGGACTCTTTGTCAACTTTTAGATCTAAATCAAAAGTTTATATTAGTAGAACTGTTTTCTCTGTTTTGAACAAGTCAATCCCATATTATTAAGTTAAAATTGAGGCCTAAAACTACAAAGGGTCAAGAAGTCAAGAATTTTTATTTGTATACTAAAGCAAGGCATCAGTAATACATATCACAAAAAAGTGAGATTTGGGTGTTTTACACTGAAGTTGAAAGTACACATTTTACAACAGTATTTAAAACAATAGCCTTAAAATAAAAATACAACTGAGACACCTATCTTACACAAACAATCCTATTTCATTTTAATCAACTACTAAAATTGAAACTGGAGGTTTGCTTACTTGTTGCCTTCATACCAACATAGTCATCACTTTCTTTGCGTTTTATAGACTTTGAGAGCTCAGCTGTTATAGTACCCTACATTGGGATATCTGTGTATAGGATGATGGCATTGAGAAAATACTGTAATATACAGTAACAGTTTTCTTCTCCTTGATTCTATACTGATATTAGTAATTCTGGCAACTCAGAACGTACGTATAATATTCAGGGGGCACAAAGAGATGAATCTCAACAAGCTTTGTGAATCCATGAGATCCAAAGGAAGCTGGGGAAGAAATCTTGCCAGTCACTCTTTGAACTTCCACTCCTGTCGGCACATTGGACAATGCTGTTGAACTTGTTGAGAATTAAGCCACTTCAGTATGCAGTGCATATGGAAACAGTGTGAACACTGTCCCCACACAAGAGGACAATCATCTCCAGGCACCTTACCTGAAAACATAAATGTTAATAGGGCAAAATCAAAAGAATACTCAGCTCAAGAGGACAAAAAAATAAATTAAGATTAATACTTACAGTCAGGGCAGCATCCATTAAAAGCCATTCGACAAATGCCACAGTTCTCATCATTAGCAACCCAGAGCCAGGAAGCAACTCCATGCCAGCTCTTGATTTTCACCTTCATTGTAGTCAGACTATCTACAATACTATCTAAAGGAGAGGAAAAAAGGTTAATTGCTTTTGTTGTTTTTTATACAGTTCCTTTAAATATGAAAAATTGCATTATTTAAAATAGCATATTTTACACACAGCTTCATAACTTATAAGAGGTTCAGTGCCATCATTTTTGCTAGCAGTTAAAACTTGGTACTCCTTGTTTTCTTGCAGAAGCTTCATTACTCCACTAGGGAACATTTTCAGTGCTAGAAGGAATAGGGTTTGCATTATGTTTATACTAGTTTGCTCTGTTAGTATGGGTGGGGGTGTTTTGCTCTTGCTAGTTAGTGGATACTGTTTACAACTTCATTGTTGGTCAACTATTTAATCCAGGTGTTAATCTCTGCTTATCTGGATGTTGATTGCAGATGAGGAAGTATTTTGGTCTTTTTGATGTAAATGAGAAATGTATTCTATTGCATTTACAATTTAAAAGATGGCATAAAGAAGATGTGGATTAGCTCTCATTTGGCATAAGCCTCTGAGACAATTCTTAGATTCCACAAAACAAGATTTCATATACCAAAGACCAACCTCTTTTAGAAGTACAGGATAAAAATATATTAAAAAGTTGCTAATACAATGCAACAAGCCTTCTATGCCTATTTTGGAGGAAGAATTAAAATAGGAAATCTATCTTGCAAAATGTTTTCACCCCTCTTTTTGCTTGAAACTGGATGTTTAATTAAGAAACTAGCATAGGTGAGTAAAAAATAAAGTTGTTTTAGGTATTAAAGTCATATATATATATATATATGT
>JAEANM010015945.1:0-13444 GCA_017656035.1 Myanophis thanlyinensis
CTTGGGTGTTGGAATCCCGGAAGCTTTAGATTCGGGATTCCACAGATCGTACCAGTACCATGTTCTCAATAAAATTTTATTCTTTAGACTTTCGTTCTCTGGGATTTTAATTGCATTGAGGATGTGGTGTGGAACCCTGACAGCAGGACGGTGAAAGGCTTGTTAAGGCATTGCACATGCGAGCTTGTCATACCAGCATAGCCTCTTGCAACGATGCTGCAAGACTTGTTGTGGCATTTTGCGCACAAGCAATGGCATCGCTGCAAAGTTCAACACCTCATGGCAGTGGTGCCACTTGTGCACGCAATGTCACAATAAGCCTCATGGCATCCTGCTCTGAGAGGCTGCGCTGGTGTGACAAACCTCGTGCAACAGTACGAGTCTTGCAGCATCCTGCTTTGAGACGCTGCACTGGCACGACAAGCCTCACACTCAGTTTTGGCAGAGTTTGAGGGAGGAAACAAGCCAGTGTCTCTGCTGCTTCTGCTTTCCTTACCCACAGCCAAAAGTTCTCAAAAGGCAGGAAGGTGAAATGCCAAGCTCAACCCGTATCCACACCTCACGTATTAAGCCCACTTTCTCAGTCTACTACTGTGACCAAGTGACCCTCCACTCCTGCTGAGGTTTTAGGAATACGTCGTAAGCAAATTTACCCACCATTTCGCCATGAACCACTCCACTCCCAAATGAGGGCAAACCTAAAGCAGGAAGAAGCGGCAACTATGGCTCCAACCGCACCTATTTTCTGCCCACGAAAATGCTCAGAGCGCACCAGCAATGTCTTTGTGATAGCAGAAGCCAGAGCCGAAGCGCCATTTTCAGCTTCTCTGGAAGACTGAGCTGGCCTGAAAGGTAGAGCAAAAAAAATAAAGATGCTTCCTGAAAAGAAGCCCTAGCCGTTTTTTGGGGGGGAGGGTTGTCAAAACCGGGTCTTATTTTCAAGGAAATACGGGTAGTAATTCTTCTACTCCTAGTACATTTTTTAAATATACAGTTAAAATATATTTTTTAAATCAGAGAAAAAACAGTAAGCAGTCCCTTAAAATAGATAATAAATCCAGTACTCCACAATTACGTTTTTTTGTAAAGCAAAAAACTTGTGCCAATATTATAATGACTTGTAATTTTCCCAAATTAGTAAAAAGTTTTCCATCTGCCCTGAGAAAAACAAAGCAAAAAATTGTCAAAGCAGGCAATCTTTAAGCTGGCCAGTTGCATTATCTCATCCAACATCTGTTATTCCTAACAAATTTATATATATCACTAAATTGGTAATTCAGGATAGACTAGAACAGATGCCAGAAGAAGAAAGGAAGAAAAGATTAACAAAATTTGCCTTTGTGACAAACTGTAAAGGTAACCCAGCATTCTTCCCATTTCATCTGCCACTGTAGCTGGTTTTTTTTCCCTCATTTAAGTGGAAAAGCTGATAAAAGCTCATGCACCAACAAACCTGATAATGTAGGAGTTTTTTTTCCTTCCCAACTGAGAAAGCAGCAAGATATTTCTTTTCCCTATTTCTGTAGAGATTAGAATCATGCCACATTGCTTTCCAAAAAAAAATGCACATTTATCTAATTAATGACAGGACAACTAGAAACTTTTTAAACATCCCTCTTCTGCTTTATTGACAAGTAGATTGTTCAAAAATGTTCTCACAATTCAATAATTACAAAGACTTGAGACATACATTTAAAAAAAGAGTAAAAACCAGAAACAAACCCCAAAGCAGTAGTGTCCAGCTCAAACTGAGCTTTATTAATCAAGAATCTGAGAAACAGCAAATATTGTCAAACACTTAATGAAACA
Organism: Myanophis thanlyinensis; assembly: GCA_017656035.1. Lineage (NCBI taxonomy): Eukaryota > Metazoa > Chordata > Lepidosauria > Squamata > Homalopsidae > Myanophis > Myanophis thanlyinensis. The sequence continues at coordinate 1,810 of JAEANM010015945.1, forward strand.
GAATTAAATGTTGACTAGAACCACTTGGTTTAAACTAGGAATAAGTGCATGTCCTATACAGTGTCTCAGGAAAGAGTGTTAGCCATTGGTATAGTATTAGCCCATAGAAACCAGATTTTAAAACAATTGACATCCAACTGTCATCAAATTGGCACAGAAGGCACACTAGTGTGACAATGACAAACTGAATATGCCAGCCATAGAATTAATTACACGCTTTTAAATGAAACATGATCACTAGGATGGGTGGGTAGGTAGTGTTACTAAATGTATAATACATGGAAGCATGAGATTAAATATACATGTAATATGTCACTGCTGCAAAATATACAGGAATGTGCTGTGCATTTCCTCCCCTACACATTCAGTACTTTTAATGAGCAATCATGGGATTGGGATCATCATGCAGGTGAGGATATAATGAATTAAAGGAAGTGGGGGGAAAAGACGAGGTACCCTCATATACACACCCTTCTAAGCTTCCACTTTGGTTACCAAGAAAAATCAGAAGCCATTTATTACTACAGAACCCCTTCATACAAGCAGCCATTGGGGAGCAATCTCAAGAGAATGCTGGCCTAGTAAAACTTTTTTAAACGTAGTGTTATCTTTTACTCTGAAAAAAAAAATCCAAGAGAAATTACAAAAATGTTTGAGAAGATGGACTGCGAGACAAACAGTAAAATCTGTTTTCCAACAGTATGTTGTTGTTTTTAAAAAAAAGCCCTGTCCTAGCTAATCAGATTAAAAAAGTAGGGTAAGGATAAAACATTTCTGATAAGTCCTTTATGTACATGACTAAAATTTCAGTAGAAAGACATTTATACAGCGGAGAACGTATGTAATGGCTAAGTAAGTTAAAAGGCCACAATCTAGAACTTGTTTTTATTTTCCTGTTTTATTCTACTGAAGTTGGAAATGGCCCTACAACTTCCTATCATCCTTCTAAACTTTGAAAAAAGAAAGAAACAATATAATTAGAATATATTTAGCCAAGGATGTAACTAGGTTGCTGTTACTTCATACCCAAAGGTCTGCATTTTTTTTTCTAAAAAGAATTTGCTGATAACGAGACATTGCATTATCCTATAGAAAAATAATATTCCTAGTACTGTATAGTAGTAAAAACTATCAGCATCTCTTTTTTCAGCATAAGTGTGAAGATTTTATCAGTAGCCTTTACTGTATATCATCAGAGTATCACAGCTGTGCAGAAATGGATCCACCTTGAGTGTAAGAGTGAACAGTTTACATTTTAAAAAAAATTAGTTACTATAGCAATAAAGATATCTTCCCTCCTTTTTAATGCCGTCAAATCTACAATCTAGATACAGGAATTTAATTTTGTGCAATGCTAAAAATTAAGCATCAGTCTTGGCACTGTTGTTGGAGACAGATGTCTTGCTTTTGATGCTCCACGACGTAGCAGGCAATCCCAAATGGGAGAAGAAACAGTGGAGAGAGCTACAGTGTTATGCATCACAGGTTGATTGGTCTAATCCATCTAGCGTCAGCTGATTTCTATGGGGAGAGTTGGGACTTGGGGGGCTGCTAGGGTTAGAGCTGTTGGAAGGAGTTGAGTGTTTGGTAGAATCCGAATCAGGCTGTTAAAAAGAAACAGAAAAACAATGTCTTCCAGTCACATTCTATTTCTAGACCAAGAACTGCAAAGATGCATCTAACAAAAGGCGAGGCCCGACCAATTGCCCCTGAAAGGACCCCTCCTCCTCCTCATCTAACATTTCCCACCTTATTACGAGCCCTTAGAAGTGTGAAAATAGTGCAGATTTATTCTTCCTCCAATTTTCTCTTCAAAATCATATTTCCTCCTAAATCTTTAACTTAAGCCCGCATCTATATTTCTATATTCTTACAAAATTTCTCTATTTGTCTCATCTCATTTTTCTTTTTGCTTTTTTTGTTTAAATAAATGATATTCTGTAATTGATTACACTGATTAACAGTTCTGTGTAAATCATTACTAATCAGAAGAAGGGAGTCCTGAAAGCCTCAGAAGCCAGTACCGTGTTTCTCCAAAAAGACACCCCACTTACAAAATTAGCCCTAATTAAGACCCTGCCCATCCTAGGTGCAGGGGGCGGGATGAGGCACACATAAGCTAGGATGGGAATGGGGGAGTGGAACTGCCATACTTACCAGGCCTCACACACCCCGACAACTGCCTCACCTTCTTCTTTGACCACTTCTTCTGCAGGCACTTGCCACCACTCGCACGCATCGCCCCGGCCTCCATTTCACCTTCAGATGCTTTCGGGAAAGTCTCTCTCAGCCGATAATACAGCTTCGGGGAGATATGTGCGGGTGGCAGCAAGAAGCTACAGAAGAAGAAGACACATGCTTTGCATTCAGATGCCTTCCTGAAAGCACTCTGCAGCTCTGTTATTGGCTGCAGAGGGCTTTCCAGAAGGCATCTTCAGCCAATAACAGAGCTCCAGATCACCCTGAAGCTCTATTATTGGCTGCAGAGAGAGGTTTTCCTCACATTTGCCAAAAAGCCTCCATTCTGAATCCTGAAGGTTTGGAATGGAAGCTTTTTGGCTCGCGGGAGGAAAATGGGGAGGGGGATTTTGCTTCCTCTCACTCATTTCTCAAGCTCAGCACAGACTGAAGGAAGGATGACAGGAAGCAAAATCCCCCTCCCCATTTTCCTCTCACGAACCAAAAAGTCTCCATTCCGAGCGCTGAAGGTTCAGAATGGAGGCGACGGTGTGTCCATGGCATGTCCAGCTCACCAAGTCTAGCCTGCTGCACCTCAAAAAAAGTAAGACCACCTCAAAAATAAGCTCAAGTGCTTATTTTCAAGTCTAAAAGAAAATAAGATTCTGTCTTATTTTCTGAGAAACACGGTAGCTAGGAGCAATCAAATGTTCTAAAAAGAAACTTGCAGTTCACAAAAACAAAAATATGAAAATCAAACAAATTTGATTTTTACATACATTTACATACATTTGAGGGGAGAATGTATCTGTACATTTATAGTGCAGAGACCTATTTTGTTCACAGACCTATTTTACGAACGGCCTTCTCTATAACAGAATATTCCTCAATAACTTGAAGTCATAGGAAATTTTGGCCTTCGAAAATACAAAATTCTTAAGATCCTGACATAGTCTTATCAGGCAATTTCAGATATTTTAGTACTGATAAAACAGAATATTTTAGCTCAAGGTTTGAATTGTGGGGTCCTTGTTGCTTTTTTGAGTTTGATGGAGTTGTTTTTTGCAGATGTTTCATTTACCAAATTAGGTAACATCAATATTAACATATTTAAGTAGTAGTTTTACTAAAACTATTAAACTACTGAACCTCAAACCCTAAATATATATTAAAATCATGAGCAGATCTTCGCTAATATCCTTTCAATGATAGAAGATAGTAAATTTAGCCGGAATTTTATGTCAATATACAGTGAGCATTTCCAGGGCAATAGATGTATAATCATAAATACAGCCTTCTAATACACTAAAAGAAACTGGACAGGCATTCCATTTCCAAATTCCTCATACTGATAAATAACATCTATACTACACACAAACTTGTTTGTTGCACATGCTCACAATCTTTCATGGGATAACAAACCATAAAGTTATCTCCATTGGGATCAGTTTCCTAATCACATGGAGAGTTTTAATTTTGTTTAGCAAGATTCAGTTTTTGCATTAACACAAAATGACGGATCCATTTTTTTTTGTCTTTACTTCCCTTCCATGCATTCCTTTTCTAATGTTCTTTTGCAACAGGCAAAGAAAGATTCTGTTGGAATTATATCCTGAATTTGGCCTATAGCTGAACGAAGAAATGTATGGCCAAACTATGCTAAATATGTAATTGTATAATTTCCTCAGGGCAGAATTCCACCACAGTTAGTTTGAGAACAGACTATGAACATAAAATGACCGATGATCTTTTTTATTATTAAGTGGTACAAAAAAGAATTAGAGATTTATGAAGCAGCTCTGCCTTTATCTCCACAGCTCTGCTTTTGCATCCATAGCTCCTTTGTGAGATATCCTGCTGATAGCAGGCATTCAAAGCACTGTCCTTCCTTGGACAATTTTCTGGTATTTTGGAATGCAGTTAATTATTCATAATGTTTAGCTTCATAGCAGATGCGTTATAGTGTCAGTCAGTTTAATTGGGAAAAGAAGGATTTATTTAGACACAGATTAAATGGCTATATTGCTTGAAGATATACTTGTCACGATTATGCTGTGGCTGTAAACACTGTGTCTAATGCAGTTGTTCAGACAAATGCTGTGATAAGGCAACAATCCAGAACTTTATATTACTCTTTCTATGTAAGCACACATACTGATCCAAATACAAAATCTCATATGAACTCAATCTCATATGAACTCCCTTTGTTTTTCCCCAATGCATCATTGGGTGTTATTTGTTCTCTTTAATCCTAATGTGTAAGTCATCTAGAGATGCCTTTTTAATTGAAGCAGCAGATAGCTAGATTTAAAAAAAAAGCTGTGTAGGGAATAAACTGAGAAATCAAGATTGGAATCCTTCAATTCATACACTTGGGTCCATATCTAGCAAAATACATGAACCAAGCCTATTAAGAATTTCTGGTGACAGATGCGTAACATTACAAAAAGTATGTTATCTCTGAACAGTCACTTGGTAGGGGGAAAGCAACTGTTCTCTATTACAGAAAGCAGGATGAACAGAACAGCTGATTCAGCTTCCAATGAAAGAGCAGAGGAAAAAAAAGAGAGGCGAAGAAGAAGCCCCGTTCTATCTGTTCTTCTAATGTCCCCAGTAGTCAATAGACTAAAAAAATGTAGTTTATGTTTCTAACACATGGAAGGACTACAGTAATTTTTCTTCTGCAGCATGTGCTTTCCTCCCAATAATAGTTTTCCAATGATTAAATTCATTAAAACTCAAAACTACAACTGGTTGTAATTGAAAATTTCTCCAACATCCAGTGAAGTTATTAATGGTAATCCAACATTAAACCATTAACTAGGATGGGTTCTAAGATTTAAAAAAAAAATGAAAGCCATCTTTATCTTTTAAAAACTTATGAATCATTAAAATGTTAATTTTGAGAAGTGTTCCAAATACATTATTTGCTTTCAATTGGATGGTTTGTATATACGGTAGGAATGGAGACTGTGAAAGTTAAGATTTCTCCCACAATTTGGCATGTTGGTTATGCAGACATTGGCTTGAACAATAAAATGTTTTGTATATACCTAGCAGTTGACAGCACCTGGAAACTCTTGACTGGATTTGAAAGCAAAGCAAGATTGGGCTGGATGAGTACTTAATAGGACCCTTCCAAGGAATTCTAAACTCATAGGCTAGATTGGGAAGTACCTCCCCCCCACAAAAAAAGGGGGGGTCTCAAAGGCCACTTATATTGACGCCAAGAAAAGAAGATAAATGTGTCCTTGAAGTCATTAAGATCTCCACCGAAAGGCTTGTTTACTGAAAAATATGCCATTATTGGATTCTCAAACTCTTCAGACAGACAAGCAGCAGTGCTGCATGATGCAGGATCCATCATGGGTCAGCCACGGAGACACACACTCTGCTACAGAAAAGTTCCTTGAGGATGGGCTCCAGCATGAATCCGAAAGCTTGAAAGGCTAAACCTCTGGTCCTGGTGACCAACCCAGATTGGATCCTTTAATATTATCCTAGGAGACACCTATATTCGCCTTCATTCACTGTGGCATAATTTTATATAATATCATAGGTTACACACATACATTCAGATATAAAAGCGTACTTTTAAAAATATTAGAAGTCAGTACCATCTAGTGAAGTGTTTCTCAACCTTGGTGACTTTAAGATGTTTGGACTTCAACTCCCAGAATTCCCCAGCCAGTGTATCAACCATTGTTCTAAATTCACCTCACTATTTGAAAATCTGTGAGGATACAGAGATTGATCTCACCTCTTTGTCAAACTCCTGATCTGGATCAGACATACTTCGCAAGGGCATGGCTGCTCCCTGGTCGCTGCCACCTGCAAAGCAAAGGTGTTTGAGAATCTTCCCTAGGAGAAGCTTACGAAGCTTATAGCTTTGAAAGAGATCTACTTTGACTCTTACTTGAAGATGGCCATGAAATGTAGCTTTTATTTCTGTGAGGTGCTTGGCGTGAAATGTTGCTTGTTGGAGGACAAACCTTCTCATCTTGTGAAGAAGGTAAAACAGTCTGTAGCAAGAAATGTAACCAAATTCAATTAGATGGATATTTTCAACTTCAGTTTCTTTTTTTAAACACAGAGCCTTCTAAAAACCTGAAATCAGTATAAGAGGCTCTCTCTCTCTTTTTTTTTTTTTACAAATTTGTTTCATCTTGACTACTGAGAATCATATAAAGCAAAGCATGTTGTTCAAAGAATCAGCGAGGAGGTAAATATAGCCATTCCACCCCAAAAAGCAAGTAAAAAGGTCAGTATTTAAATCTCAGTTCTTTCCAGTAGCTGGAGACATTTTACAAAAGTTATTAGAAAAATAAGTCTGTCTGAATGAGCCACATCAAATTATCTTTTGCTTTATAGCTTTATTTCCCCCTTGAAGGCTAATGCATAGCCAAAGTTATAACTTAATGCCTTATTTTGGATTTGGTGACATTCTATTAATTGTGCGAACGCATTGATTTTGCCAGTGTGCTATTACAGTCTGATATTACACAGCATAAGGAACAGAATTTGATTGCAAATTATGCCTCTAGGCTTTCCAAATTATAAAATGGGAACATGATTTGCCTTTCACTTTTGCTGCATTTGGCAGCTATGATAGTAAATGCTGGCAGATTGGTTGCGATGAAACAAATATTATCATCCAATAAGCTTTCTCTTTGCCTCCTGCTACTGGAAGGATGGTTACTCTCTTATTCTAGATTATTAGCCTATTAGAGAAGACAGGATTTAGATTTTGCACTGACAACCTGCTGTTTTAACTGCAGAACTCAGGGCAGGAAAGCACAAGCTTATTCACACAGAGATTAGCCAGTTGAGAGGCACACTATCATCCACTTCAGCTCCTAAAGAGCTGCTCCTACCCTTGCTACAGAAGCAGAGGAGGGGCAGGAAGAGGAGGAAAGCATTGAGGAGGAATGTTCACTCTGGAGAAAGAGATCAGCAGAGATAGGGCTCATGTGATAGACGTGCTCAAAGCCTGTTGGAGATGATATCGGAGCAGAATGTCGGGAGGATGAGGGGGAAGGAAATTCGTTCTATTATTTTAGACAAAAGAAATAAGAAAAGGAAGGAGGAAAGAAGAGTTATTCAGAAACACTATCATATGCCTGGCAATTTACTTCATTTCCCTTGTCCTTGTGCGTTCCTGGCAACAACTGTCAAAACAGTGCTACAAGGGCTATTAAAACGTGATTTCCCATGCGCCCATCCCAGAATGAAGTCCAAGGGTTGGGTTTGCATTCTCCCTTCCCTTTTTTCTCTGCCTTCAGTCAGACCTGTTAACTAATGGGATCCTTTGTATTTTTCTGATTAGTGTCTCGCCTGTGACCATAGGAGCGTTGGAAAAGATGTCAATAGCAGAAGAGATTTTGGATTGAAATAGCAAACAAATCATTGTGAAAGGAGTATTTATTTATTCATTCAATGCACAGGTAGTCCTCAACTTATGACCACAATTAAGCCCAACATTTTCATTGCTTAGCAAAGCAGTTTTTAAAGGAATCCAGCTTCCTTCCCACCCCCCACCCCCCAAATTTGCTTGTCAGAACCCGGCTGGGAAGGTTACAAATGGTGATCATATAATCCCAGGATAATGCAACTTCATAACATACATGTCAGTGCCAAGTGCCGGAAATTTGATCACATGAGCATGGGGATAGAACAATAGCGATGTGAAAAATGGTCATAAATCACTTTTTTCAGTGCCTTTGTAACTTTGAGTGGTCACTAAACAAATGGTTGTAAGTCAAGGAGTACTTGTATAAGACTGCCCATTTATGTGTGACTTCCAGGTAGCAAACTATTAAAATAAATTAAACAAATTATATTAAAACTAACAAAGATTTAAAAAAAAAATAAAACAAAAGCAGCTAATAAACAACCCGAATCACTAACACAACCAAGTGTAAGCAACTCTAAATTCTTTATAGGAACCACCTTAGGCTTGCTTAATGATTTCAATTACCCCTTAGAAAACAATAACTCCTGCCAACTTATCCTCTGGCAAATCCTCTGAGCGAAGGCTTTCCCTAGGAACATTTTTTGGGAGATTATTTTACCAATGGCAGATCCATGAGCACTTGCATTCCATCTCCTGGTCCCATATGAGCCACATGGTTGAAATTGGTGGGGTTGGAAATCATTCTGGATCTGAGCTCGGGGTCTCGGAGCATCTCTCTAAATCAACAAAGGGTATCAAATAATGATTTTTCAGCACGGGAAAGATGCTTTTTCCATCCAGGTTATGATAGAAAAATAGCCAAGCCTTACCGTCTCTGCTGTAATCTTTCTTCCTCAGGAACTTTAAAGACAAATCGTCTTTTGCTTCTAGTACGAAGCATTTGCTTTTTGCTGTTGTCAGTTGTTTCTGGCACAGTAAGAGCAGCTCCTCCTGTAAAATATATCATGCAGGTACAAAGTTAGATACAATCTCCTACAGGCTGCTCTCCAGATTTTCATCTATTATATTGTGGACATCTCTAGATCTGCAAAGCCCCCGTTACGCATAAATCACAGATTGCTTTCTAGAACTGTTACTTGATTGCAAGATGTGCATGCTTTACTTTTAGTAATGTTTTGTGCGAATAAGAGACTTAATTCAGTTGTTTAATAGAAAAGTTTGTACTCCTTGGTTTCAGGTAAGGCTGGGAAGTGCCTCTATCACATGCCACCAGTCATGACAATACTAGCCTAACTGACCCATAGTCTTATTTGCTTATGCAAATACAACCATCTCATTTTAGCTAATTAAGTCAATACAATTGTCTATAATTAAAATAAATTATACAATACAATTAAAATAAGTGTTTGTTACAAAACCTCAATAGATGCCTCACTGAAGCATTAAAAAAAGGAGAGTAAATCCTAGTATCAATTTTTTTTATTGAAAAAAGCCACTTTGTGGCTTTTCCTTGTCCTGCTATGTTCAGGTTTTAAATAGGTACAATATACTACATTAAAATTAGATTCCCCAAAACTCAGAGAGTAAGCCCCTCTCCACCTACCTGAAAACTTGTTCTTGAAATAAATTAGCCGAGGAGGTTCACAGCTAAGGAGATTCAATGTGCCATTAACATTTAGAGGTCGGATCTGTAATCAAGGGAATGTGAGAGAAGTTTTTTAGAATAGGCCTTCAGTACAATGCAATGAAGTTTTCAGAAAATTATAAAGCACATTTTAATCTACACTCAAGATACTAACCTTTCTTAAACCGATAGTTTGGACCCATTTCATAGTGTTAACATCAAAAACATCAACCCCATATTCACTGTACACGGTTAAATAGGATGGATTGCAACCTGAAGAGAAAAACACAAAATATCTTATGGTCCCATATATTTGAGATAAAACTGAACACCTCCGTGTTTACTACTGCTGTTTCTCAAGCTGATTAATACTGGAGAATGGTATCTTATGCAACATTTTCATGAGCATGGAAAATCTTTGTTGGAGCTATTCTACTTTTGACTGCAGGTGGGCACTTGAATTTTGAAAGAAACAGATAAAGCCAAAATTCTGAACCAACAGCTAAGCATTTTATACAAAAGAAATATTGCATTTATATAATTACTTAATTTATATTCTACCTTCATGTTTAATCGATACTGAAACGTCCATATTCAAACATTCATTTTGAATATATAACAGGAGGAACAAATAGGTCTAATGAATAATGGTGTTTACTTACTATGTTTTAAAAAGGTTTTACATAATAAACTTCTGCCTGATATTCATTCATTCTGGGCAGCTAGTTATGCTCATAAAACAAGAGCAACTCTCCATGCCATACAATTATCTCATGCTTCTTTCCTTTCAAAAGGAAAGCTTGGTCTAAATACAGAACCTCCTATAGATAACATTTTTGACAGCACATTAACTGAAGCACTTCCCATTCAGTGGTTGGATTTTAGTTTACCAGCAAAAGCCAATCAGTTTAATAAAACAATGGTGATTCCTTTTGAACCTCATATTAAATCACCCTTCCCTTGTTTTGTAACAGTAGATTTCATACATAACTTTAAGGAAATCTCTTGCAACGAATTCATATATTCTGGCCAAGATGAAGGGCAGTCATTTTAATCTGATTATACAAGTATTTGCAGGCATGATTAATATTATCTCCAATTTTGATGGAGGGCAAAGCAAAATAGCAAGAGTTAAAAGCAACCCCAGATGAAAGCAAATGTCATCAGGAGAACCACAGCAAAACCTTTCCCCCACCACACATAAAAAGGTTAGGGAAGAGGAAACTCCCACTTTGCACCAACCACACCAGGGCCACAAATTCATACAGTACAGTGAGTAATAAAAGTAAGGTGAGTAACTTTCTGTCTAGATTACTAAAAGCAAAGTTGTAGGAGGAACCTGCCATTTCTTAGGACTCCGAAGTGGTTGATTTCCTACTAAGACTAGGTTCATATACCACACTAAGTAATACGCAGACCATAGAATAAAGCATGGCTTATACTAGGGGCAGGCAACAAGAAAAATGGTTGAATCAAATCCAGCACACTATTTCCATAATTGTTAAATAGATTTTTTTTCTGCAAAATCTGGAAGCAAGTCTAAAGAGCATTTACATTAGGCAGCATGCTTTGTCAAATCGGCTGCTGGGCCTATCAGCTGTTCACCAATGGAAGTGAAGCAATCAAAGATAACAGAAACAGAAAAACATATACATACTACACGCAACAGGAGTCGCGGGCCACATTAGTTCCTGCATGCGTGACCTTCGACCTTGTGCATCAACGTATACTCCCAACAGGCTGAAGCAAAGTAGGTATTCCTCATTGCTGAGTTCCACAGCACAAAGGGTATCAAAAGACTGTTGCGAGAGGAATGCAAGTGAAGAATCAGTGGGGTTTATCAGGTTTATAGACTGTCCATCTCCTTGGATGTTCAATAAAGAGAAACCGGATGGGTAGCCAACACAAAGCCTGTCTCTGAATACCGCCATCCATTGTACATGGCCAGGAGCTTGGATTTCACTGAACTTTTTATGGAAAGGTTTAGTTCTGTGAATCTCATAGCAGAGAATCTGTCGCTTAACCGCCACAAACAAACTTGGTAAGGAGCTCTTCTTCAGCACTCCAGTTGTAATGAATTGGCAGCCTTTTGTTTCAGGAAGTTTGACATCAAAGCTGCTTTCTGATCCATCCAGGGAAGACCAAGGATACAAGTGGACATGATGATTCCGACCACAAATGAGAACAATTATTTTCTCTTTGGGAACAAGCTCTATCTGGTAGACCTTCTTGCAATCAGTAGCTCGAACAATCACTAAGGAAAATAACAGATGCACATAAGAGAGCAGGTATGTGTTGAGCCATGGTATGTTAACAATGTAATTGTTTGAGATACATGTAATCTCTCACTGTAACAAAAACATAGTTTTACCAGCACAAATCTCATTAGGAATTTGAACAACTGCATCAAAACATAAATA
>JAEANM010015946.1:0-13444 GCA_017656035.1 Myanophis thanlyinensis
AATGATCAAAATCAATGTCAAATTGGCCAAAACACTCAATTTCAGTGGGGGTTGCATATTTTTGAACACAACTGTATATCACTGGGAATATACATCCCCAGATGGGTCACTTATGATAGACAGGTTTAGATGTGGGATCAGACTAAATATAATCCACAAGAAAAGATATCAACAAACAAGTCTTGTATTCTTTCCAAGAAAAACAAATGGACCTCTATAAACAGGAAAATGTCTGTGTCAAGAAACATTAACTTCTTTAGTGTCATTGATCCCTTTGAGAATCTTAGGAAACCTCACTGGAGAAGAGCCTAATACTGGGAACAACTGAGGGAAAGAGAAGAAGGGGACGGCAGAGAATGAGGTGGCTGGATGGAGTCACTGAAGCAGTCGGAGTGAGCTTAAATGGACTCTGGGGGAGGGTAGAGGACAGGAAGGCTTGGAGGAGAATTGTCCATGGGTTGCTGGGTCAGACACGACTTCGCAACTAACAACAACAATGTACATGAAAGTCTCATGTAACATACATGCACACATGCACACATATATACAGTTTCTCCTGTAGAAAGTGGTTAAAGATTTATAGGTTTAATGAGACACTATAGAGAGAGTGTGTGTCTACATTAAAAACATCTAAAAGGTGTTTTAGGATATAATAATTTTACATAGTGAGGTTTACTGAAGGTAAGAAACTCTATTGGTGTCTATATCATAAAGTACATAAATTACTTTACTGCCTATATAGGTAGTCCTCAATTTACAACCATTTGTTTAATAACTGTTCAAAGTTATAATAGCAGTGGAAAAAGTGACTTATGACTGTTTTTCATAATTATGACCATTGCAGCATTCCCATTGTCAAAATTCAGATACATGTTGTCCATATTTATGACAGTTGCACTATCATAAATATGGGCAACTGTGTCCTGGGGTCATGTGAGCCACCTCTTGTGACCTTCTGAAAAGCAAAGTCAATGTGGAAACCAGATTCACTCAACATCCATGTTACTAACTTAGCAACTTCAGTGACTCACTTAACAGTTGTGGCAAGAAAGATCAATAGAATGGAGAACAACTCACTTAACAAGTGTTTTGCTGAGCAACAGAAATTTTGGGCTCAGTTGTGGATGTAAGTTGAGGACTACCTGTATATATTATGGAAGGGAATACTGCATTCTAACATAATACTGCATCTGAAGATGGCATTTAATTTCATTGTACAAGGTACAATGACAATAAAGTAAACTAAACCACTGTGCCACCCGGGCTCTAAGAATGGGCACTCCATGGCTTGGAATGGGCCATTTCACATCAGATGGATACTAAATCATTTACTGTGGACAAAACAAATATGTAAGAAATAGAATAGACATAATGATTAACTAATGGGTAATAAAGTCTGTGCTTGGATGGAACCCTCCAAGTAACAAAAAAAAATCTTGGTTGAAATAAAAAATAAGCTTTTCGGTCTCACAGTGATCCAAATGTATGCTTCAACTACAGAGTCAGAGGAAGCTGATAGTGAAGAATTCTATGTCAAGTCTCAAAACTGTATTGATAGAGCACACAAGAAAAATAATACTCATAGTTGGTGACTGTGGAATACTAAAATTGGAAATAAAATGCAATCTTGAGTAACAGAATAAACTGAACCTTGATACATGAAACAAAACAGATAACAGAGTTATACAATTCTGCAAGAAAATGTAGTAAACAATATGTTAACATTGATAGATTTGCAAGGAAAGCCCAATTTTAATCCAGTCTCCCATATTATTATTTTTCCTAATGAGAAACAGAATACTTTTATTCATGTTAAATGAAGTACATCACTTTCAGTCTATGACAGTTAAAAATGTAATAAACAGATTTGATTTTAAACCTTCACAATAATAATTCTCTATTTAGAAAAGAAATGCTTTAATTTCACAAGTTTTACTACTGTACTCATCCTTCATGTTCATATACTGAATATGAAGCCAAAGCAAGCTTGCTATATTCAGATAATGAAGCTATATTTCTTAACTGTGGTGATGAGTAGGAACATATTCTCTCTTTCCCACCTTTTCCCCAGAGGAAATGATACACTAATATGTGAAGCTAGTTAAGCATCCTGATGGAGCAGAGAACGTGGACAGACTTATCCAACATTAATTTTTTGTCAAGGAGTCATTCACTAATGGGCTGCATAGATGTGGAGGCAAAGGAAGTAATGCTTCAATTAACTCAGTCTTTTGACTGTAGAGTAGTTAAGCGATGACCTTTCCTATAGATGAAACAGCTCACATTCTAAGAACTTAAAAATGATTAGTTCAGATTTATATGTAATTTTTAAAGTTCTACTGATTTTTAAGTTTTTTGAGAACTTTTGGGGAAGGAGGTATGGTATATACATTTCTAAAATAACAAGCACTTGTAGCTCAAGTGTTGATGAGAGGCCAATATGATTGTATCCTCCTCCTATGCAATGAAATGTCAGTGGATATTATGGAAATTAAAATGACAGTTTACAGCCCAGCCATCTGACCCTAAAGTAAAGGGAGGTCAGCTTGGCTTTTGTGCATAGAGTGGTTTGTTAAGCAGTCACAATAATGAAAGCAACATAGAGAAGCCATGCAGTGTGTGAACGTTCATCTACTTAGTTCTTTGGATTGCCAATTTTATTTGAGAACAATACTTGGAGAAATAATATTTATTCCAATTGAGCACAGGACTCAGTTTATGCCACACTGATAGGAAATATCTAGAATATTTTAATTGTTTGTACATGTATCCTTTTAGTATTGCCTCTCTGAATCTTACCATCCTCTCTATATCCTTCTACTACTAACTCATCAGAAAGTCAATAAAGGGAAGAGTGAAAGCCTGAAGAATACAATGTCTATGGAGATTCTCAGTCATCCAGGTCACGGTTGTCCCAAAGGTGCTTTTTCAGGAGGCAACTGGATTTCCTTGTTTTTTTTCTTTGAAGATGTTTCAATTCTTATCCAAGAAGCTGCTTCAGCTCTGATTGGATGGTGGGGAATGAAAGGATATAAGTGGCCTCAATGACTCTCTAAAATAATGCAAATGACCAGCTATCCACAAGGAATATAAATCCTTCCATTCCCCACCATCCAGTCAGAGCTGAAAAAGCTTCTTGGATGAGAAGCTAAACATCTTCAATCCGCCCCCCTCAGAAAGTCCAGTTGTCTCCTGAAAAACACCTTTGGGACTTGAAGAATACAAAATAAACCATCTCCTGGCACCAGTTAGAGCTGATAAATGGAAACAAAGTAAAGGGAAATCTATATGTCTGAATGACTGGCAGATCATGAATGGCTGATACATCAAAGAAAGAAAAGATACAAGGACAGAAGAAAGTGTAAAAAGTTGTGAGAACAAGCACAGCTATCAAATATCCATAGAGTGTAAAAAGTAGAAACATGTCATTGGAAAAGTAAAGATTCTGCTGTACTTTTCAATCTCTCAATTCTGTTTCATCCATCTGGCCACAAGAGGAGTAGAATGTTTTCTCTTTCTCTATTTTTCTTCCTTGGGGTATGCATGCAAATGGTTGTAAAATACATTCTGAAAAAGTAATTAGAAAACTACCATAGGTTTGGCTTGATGGTCTTTCCATCTATGCGCTTAATACTGCTTTATACTTATATTTTAAATTAAAGATTGTTAATACACACAGAGAGAAGTCTTTAGTTTTGAAAAAAAAAAAGGAAAAAAGATAGAGGACTGTTTTTACCAACCAAACAATTCTCCAGTGAGTGTTTTTTAAAGACTCCTACATCCATCAACCAGATAATATACATTGCACTGAATCTAGTACTTTGATATCTTGCAAAGTTGGCTCCTATTTTGCATGAATCATAGCTGTTTGGAGAAATAGTTCATGGACAGATACGAATTCTTGAATCCCCAATGAGGTTAATCTTATAATACCCACTTAATTGTGATGCATTTCAATGGGAACAGACATAATCCTGTTTACTTGGCAAATGAAACGGAGTCACATTGCCACAACTGAAAAACAAATAAAATATGGTTAAGTTGTATTGCATGCTATTACCATTTACGAAAATGGCTATGTATGAGTGATGCATTTTTTCAAAATATCATCTTAGGAGAAGACTGTAGTGAAGAATCTGAAGTGTTAGGACTCCATTAAGTTATTTGTGTAAATCACATCCTGCTTTTAAGTGGTATATCTTATTTACTTGCTTTAGCAATTCTATGAGAACAAATACCAGTGTAAACTTGTTATTCTACATTACTAACTTCTCAGTGCAAGCATGAGGGATTCTTTTTGTGTTTTAATAGCAATAGCACTTAGACTTATATACCATTTCATACAACTTTACAGCCCTTTCTATGTGGTTTACAGAATCAGCATATTGCCCCCAACAATCTGGGTCCTGATTTTACTGACCTCGAAAGGATGGAAGACTAAGTCAACCTTGAGCTGCACAGAATTGAACTCTTGGAGTGAGCAATGAGTTATCCTGCAATTCTACATTCTAACCACTGTGCCACTACGGCTGTAAGAATGAGTATTTTTTTTACAATAGAATAATCAATAGAACTGGACTATTTGTTAAAAACAGTGTAATGTAAAAAGGTATTTCCAACCAGCTATTATTTAACAAAATTGTAGATTGCGGTTGGCAGGGTGGTGCCTATAGCAGAGAGCATCCTGAAAGCATCACTAGTTTTGATTTTGGGAAATGGGTGTTTTGTGAGAGGCTATGCCAGTGGTGAAATCCAACTGGTTTTACTACCAGTTTGGTGCTGCCATGCGGCTTCTACATTGCAAGTTTTTCCTTACCGGAGGCAGCCTGAGTGAGTAGGAAGGCTGCGGAAGAGCAAAACAAGCTGTTCTGCACTATTCAGGTGAGCAAGAAAGAAAAAGAAGAAGGGGATATAGGACAGAAAAGCGCAGGGATGGGTGGGTGGGGCCAAACATTGTCATTGCTACCAGTTCACTAGAATCTGTGTGACCAAGTGGAATACTACTACCATATGCCCATCATAACTATTTTGTAAATAAGTAAGTCTCACATAAGAATACATTTATAAGTGTATTCACATTTTCCCAAATTTCCCAGTGTGGCCCCAGCTTTAAAAGTTTGCCTGTCCCTGTATGGCAGCTACAGATAGTTTTGGGGGAGCCAAATTTTCCCTAAAAACAGTGAAACAAAATTCAGAGAAACTGTTAAAAAAAAAACACATACAAATTTTAGGCAACCGTTAACAGTACCTGTTTTTTTTAAAAAAACAAGAACAACAAACCCTCATGTGATTTGAGTTATTAGTAACTCAATATAATATATTGTGTTATTCAGCATATATTGAAACTAGACAGGTCCAGACTAATGAATTTTGATTAATTTTAACTCCATTGAAGCTTTAATTTAATCCACAGTGAGAACAACTGTTAATTCAAAATTCAGCTGAAGTATCAAACATTACATAGATTTTGGTTATAGAGAAGTATTAGTTCACAATATAAGAATCAGGCTGACTGAAAAGGGAAAATATTTCTTGTATCAATTCTTATTGTGGTCATCTATCTTATGCACTTGATGCAATCTGTTATACCTGAGGAAAAAAGTCTACATAATTACAGATAAACCATTTTTAAAAAGATTATTCATAATTATATGGCAATACATAAAATGTATTCAGTATGAATGAATCTCCGTCTTAATCTTTTATTCCCACTTGGATGCATTGCTTAATGTATCTTCCCACCTTGGCCTAAGTGATAAAAAGTCAATTTTCATGTGAAATAAAAGAGCAGTATCTATCAAAAATTAATCTTTGATGCAATTTTTGAACTATGTATGCAGGCCATACATTTTTGGTATCAGTTTCATATATCAAGCCTGACTTTTAGAAAATTCAGCCTAGAAAAAACATTTAGCATTCTAGAGGCATGTTCTTATTTGTGAAGAATAAATCAATGCCCAGAGAGACGGCAGAAGTACACACATCAAAATACAATTTTCCCTATTAATTTTGTCAATGGATTATATTAATGAGAATGAATAATATTGCAGATGGTCATGCTTCCATTCGAGGTAGCACCAATAAGTTGCTCTTCTACTTTTCTATTGTAAAAAATGGTCATAAGTCACTTTTTTTTCAGTGCTGCTGTAACTTTGAATGGTCATTACATGAACTGTTGTAAGTCGAAGACCACCTGTATCAACCAATATTAGCAATAAAACAAAGGAAGATGTTTTGATTAAACATAATATAAATATATGCAGAATAACAACAAAGAAAGTTCCTATGGTTTTATACAGAGTCTGTGGATAGAAGCATTTTAAAGACCTTTTTAAATGTCAAAAGAGGGTAAATTTATTTCAAAGGGAAGAATAGCAGAATACCCTAAAGTGTGATTTTATCTTATGCACTTGATATAATCTGTTAACCTTGACAAACAAATCTACATAACAACAGATAAACATTTTTTTAAAAAAATCCATACTTATATGGAAAGACATAAGTTATTCAGTATGAATGAATCTACCTCTTAATCTTTTGTTCCCACTGGACACATTGCTTAATGCATCTTCCCACCTTAATGTATCTTCCTACCTTAATGTATCTTCCCACCCAGCAACCTAAACTGATAAAGGACCAAAATCCCAATAAATATAATAATTCATGCAAAAAAGAAATAGGAGTGAATTGAAAGAGATCTAGGACGACATAAACCACACTATTCTGAATCTAGAACATAAGTAGGAAGTAGACAGGAAGGTTTCTCTATTAACTACTAGTAGTCAATTTGCGACATTACTAAGGCATAAATTAGGTTCCATTTCTAAAATGACCAAATTCTCCAAATATTCAGTAGCTGAGCTTTATCAGTAAAAGTATTTAAAGAAAGTTTCATATCAATTAAGAACTCCTAAATATGTACATCAGAAAATATATCTGCAACTAGATAGTAAAGCATATATTTTTCTCAGGTGGCCAGCTATATAGTCTTTGGTGATCAAAATACTACCATCCTTAATACTTCACATTTCTCCTACTCATATTCTAATCACCACTCAACTTCAGAATTTATAATGCATTATTAATTTATAATGCAAGATTGGAGCATGTTGGAGCATGTTGTTACACCGACCCAGAATTCCAAAGGGGCACTTGTTAAAATATATTTGATCTTACACATTTTTGTGGGTATATCTTCTATTAGCACTTCTTGGTTTGCCAATTGTACCCTTTAGAGAAAATATTTGCCACGGTAATTCATCTTCAAGTTATGAACTTGATTATTTACTTATAGCTGTACAGATAGTCCTCGACTTATTATCATAATTGAGCCTAAAATGTCTGTTGCTAAGTGAGACAGTTGTTAAGTAAATTTTACCCCATTTTAAAGTATGGTACTAAATATATTGACATTAAGACAACTGGCTATTTTGGAGGTGTTTAGTAATTGCATTGATCTATTGTAATGAATACAGGGGGAAATTTTACTAATATTTGATCATTTAACACTGCTATTATGTACCCTAAGATTTTATTTTTTAAAAAAAAAAAGTATACTAATGACACTGATTAAAGTAAAAAACACATCAGTCAATTTCCTCTTGCAATAGGTTAAACTCTGAAAGTCCTAATGGTAGCATATTATACCTGCCATACTAATTGTGATTAATTTTTTTTTAAAAAAACAGTGAATTTTTTAAAAGATTCCTTATATTCCTTACTGTGTAAAAAGTGTTGAGGGGTGAACATTGTTTGAGTCATAGAAAATTATCTGTGGAACGGGAAGAGCTATATAGCAAAACACAAAACCAAACAAGGACATTGAAACTGCAGTTATAAAAGCTGACCTCTGATCCTGAAACATAAATCTGTTCTGTCATCTGTTCATTGTATTCAATCATAAATCCTCCCTAAACGCAATCAGCTCCTTCAAGTCCATTCTAGATCATCACAAAGGTCATGTAATTCTATTTTTCTCCTCAGAATTTTATTTTACCTTTGTGTACTTTTGACTGAAAGGTAGATGGGTAGCAACAGAAAAGAATAAAATTATAGGGCAATTTTCTGTAATAAAAATGACTAAATACAATTGGAAGTACACTTTATATCCTGAAGATAATACACATAGTGGTCTATACAGTCTGTTATATTATACCCTTGCCAAATTTGTCTCTTAGAAATAGAAAGAATATAAAGAAAAGCAGATTTATTTATACAAAGCATGAGTAATTTACTTTTCTTACTACAAGTTAGATGATAAATAAAATGAATTTATATTCTAAACCCAAGTAAACAATGTTATAACAAAGTCTTGTTATAAACACAATAGTAATATCAATTACCTATTTCTGAAAAAAAAATTGATATCGCTATTGTGTTTATAATAACAAGACTTTGTTATAAATGTTTATGAGGTGTATAAATCTGCAAGCTAAAACACCTCATGGAATTAAAATAATGTCGCTACTACATACTAGTATCTATTTCTAAATTTTATTTTTTAGCATTTAGCTTTGTTTCCATTATTTAAGAAATAAAACATCAACCCATGGTTAAATAAGGTTGCACTTAAACTTAATATAATAACAAAAGGGAGGAAGAACTAGAAATGGAGCAGAATACAGAAGGAATGAGATGATCATGTCAAAGTATTTTAATAGACATTTATTTAAATGATAAATAATAATGATGTATTGATGATAAACAAAGAAACAAATAATACCTACACATATACCACTAAAATCTCTTAAGAGTCAAGACTGCAATTTTAATTGAATTATGACAGTATTATGTATTTATTTATTATGTATTGTAATATTATATTGAATGTTTACGGGCACTAATATATCTTTATATGAAAAATATGTTAGAATTCTAGCCCACTTACTTGAAAATAAACCTTAGAAAAAAATATTTAATTCTCAGTAAACATATCTGCTACTTTATGCTACTATAATTGCTTCGGCAATTAAAGAATCTAATAAATTTCTAAAATAAAATTAATACTCATAAAAATTAAATATGAGATAAAGGTATATGGGAAAAAGATGATTCACTGTAGCAAACCCTAACAGGAGCAGTCAAAAGAAAAAAGAAGATAAAGGTATATGCTATGATATAAGTCTTTAATTAATACTAACAGCTAACAATATATTTAAAAAGTTCGACATTTACCAATAAATCTTCAAATTAACCACAGGATTTGGCTAATGACAAACTGCCTTCATTATTACATGAACAGTAATCAAAGTAATCTAAAGAGAAGCCAGTTGAAAAAACTAATATAGATGATTAAATAATTGTTGTCATGTTCATATATAATGCAATTAAAAGCTAAAATGGTTATTTTTAAGTTGTTAAATATCATACTCAAAACTCCTATTGATTTTAGAGAACATCATGGCAATAGAAATATAAAGCTTGGCCCTAAAGATATGTACCAAAGGTATTTCTATATTTGCAAAATAGACTTCCCAAATTATGTGAACGATTATAGCAATAGCAGTAGCACTTAGACTTATGTACCACTTCATGGTGCTTTACAGCCCTCTCTAAGCACTTTACAAATGTCAGCATGTTATCCCCCCCCCCAACAATCTTCATTTTACCCACCTCAGAAGGATGGAAAGCTGAATCACCTTGAGCCTGGTCAGAGTCGAACTGCCAAATTGCAACACTGCAGTACTGCATTCTAAGCACTGCAGTAATGCAGCTCTTCCTTTATAGCAATTATTAACCCTCCGTGTTAGAAATATGTTATGGTTAATGTGGGAGAAAACAGGACAACAGCATTATTTTAAAATACCTGTGTGGCTACCCACAACAGAAGCATTTACACACCCAAACTTGGTAGATTGGAAAAAGATTATTAGATATAAAGATATTTTAAATGTAAGTGGGGAGCTCAGAACAAAACAAGAATTGAATGCACAAGGGATCGATTTGTCTTGGTATACACAAATTCAAATATATCACAGGTATATGAAAGACTTGAAATTATATGGGTTTTATAAAGATTCAACAGAACTATATCAGATAGTAAGACGAACAGATGACAAGTAAATAAAGAAGATTTACAATTACTTATTGAGCAGAAAATTAGAGGAAGAACAACTTAAAAGAAACAATGATTGCCTGGGCAAGAAATTTTGGTCATACAATAGATCTAGATCGATGGCAAAGACTATGGGAGAGAAATTATAAAGCAACAATGTCTACAGCTTATAAGAGAACCTATATAAAATGTTTTATAGATGGCATTTACCCCCGGCGAGGTTGGCAAGGATGTTTAAGAACAAATCGGCCAACTGCTGGAAATGCCACCAAACACCGGGATCTTATTATCATATGTAGTGGACTTGACCAATGGCAAGAAAATTTTGGACAAAGATGCACACATGGTTAGAAAAAATGACCAAACAACACACAGAATTGAAACCAGAGATCTTTTTATTGGCCATGATACCAGAGTTATAGTAAAGATAATGCCTATATGTATTAACAGCAGCAAGAATAGTATTTGCACAGAATTGGAAGCTTGAAAAAACACCAATGGAGGGGGAAGTGATAAAAAAATACTGGAATGTGCAGACATGGATAGATTATTGACTATGGAAATAAAAGAAAAAGTTATAAATGAATTTAGTAAGAGAAGCCTTCTATCAATGGTTAAATAATAGAAAGAAGAAATAGTGAGAAGATTTGATATGATGGCTAAAAGTAATACAGAGTTAGAGAGAAGATAGATAGAAGATAGATTAATGGAAAAATTTTGTATTTTATGGTATGATAGGATGTACAAAGATATGGTTGTATAGTTTATTAAGCAAAATACAGATTGTACAGGAAGAACTCAAGTGGCTTGCAAACTGATATATGATGTGATTTATAAAATGTAAAATAAAATATATATACAAAAAAACCCCTCCATGATGATTTATATGACTTTCTAGCCATAATCTCAAATTGAAGTAGCAACTACCCTGTTTCTCCAAAAAGACGACCCACCTTGAAAAGAAGTCCTATCATGTTTTTGAACTCATGCAATGAAATTAAGCCCCACCTAAAAAATTAGCCCTAATTAAGACCTTGCCCATCTTGGGGTACAGGGGGGTGGGGTGAAGCACACAGGTAAAAAATAAGCTAGGTGGTGATGGGGGTGGAGCTTCCCAACTTACCAGGTCTCGCACACTCTGACACTTGCCTCATCTTCTTCTGTGGTCACTTCTTCTGCAGCCGCTTGCCACCATTTGCATGCATTTGCCCCAGCCTCCATTTTGCCTTTAGATGCCTTCTGGAAAGTCCTCTGCAACCAATAATAGAGCTCTGGGTTGATCTGGAGCTCTGTTATTGGCTGCAGAGGGCTTTCCAGAAGGCATCTGAAGGCAAAACAGAGGCAGGGGCAATGCATGCGAGTGGCGGCAAGTGGCTGCAGAAGAAGTGGGCCAACAGCGGGCTCCTGCTCAGTGGGGCTTGTGGGTGCCACTGCCACGAGGTGAGTTGATAATTAGAACCCTCCAAAAAGAAGACCTAGCTATTTGGGGGGGGGGGAGAAAATAAAACCCGGCCTTCTTTTTGGAGAAACATGATAACTATTTAGTTTTGAGAAATTCCAGCCACTGGTAAAATGCCTACAAGATAAAAGTGGGCAGAAAGTGTCACAATGAAATTTTACAGAGTTCCAAGTGCAACATTAATTACAGTTGTAGACTTATAAAACAAAAATAAAATGTAGATGTCTAGATTAAAAAATGCTTGTTTAGCAGTAATAGGAAAAATATCTTGGAATAGTAGTTGATTTCAAAATGAACATTTGTCAGTAGTATAACATTAATGAAAAGAAATGCAGTTTTTAGGTTACATCAAAAATATAATTTCTAAATCACAAAAAGAAATTGTTCAACTCTTTTCTACATTGTTCAAATCCCACCTTGAATACAGGTAGACCTCGACTTACGTTTCATGTAGTGACTGTTCAAAGTTACAATGGCACTGAAGACATGACAATTTTTCACACATGATCTTGTTTCATCCCCTATGATCGTATGATAAAAATTTGGAACACTTGGCAACTGGCTCATTTTAAGTGCTCCATGGCTTGGAACCCGGGTATTTATGGGACCACCTGTTGCCACCATCAGCCTCCCGCTGGCCAGTGTGTTCCCACAGGACAGGCCTCCTTGGGGTTCCATTGCCTGGACGTTGTTGTCTGGCAGCCCTGAGGGTTCAAGCTTTCTCTGTGGGGGCACCCTCCCTTTGGAACAAATTGCCCCCGGAGATCCCAACCATCACAGACCTGCAAACCTTCCGGCACACATTAAAAACTTATTTGTTCTAACAGGCCGGTCTGGCCTAGCACTAATTATTTGGGGTTTTAAACTGGTTTTAAATTTTATAATTTTTATAATTTTTAATCAACCACTCAATTTAATACTTTTAATTGGTTTTTAATTGTTATTTATTCATTGTTTCTTTTTAGACAGTTGTACACCACCCTGAGTCCCTTCTCGGGAGAGAGGCGGTATATAAATTTAAATAAACAAATAAATAAATAAATAAATTTTATGATGGTTGTAGTATCCTGAGGTAATGTGATCACCTTTTGCAACCTTTTGATAAGCAAAGTCAATGGAGAAGTCAGATTAACTTAACAACCATGTAAATAACTTAACAATTGTAGTGATTCATTTAACAACTATGGCAAATAAAAGTTGTAAAGTTAGTTAAAACTCAACAACTGTCTCACTTAGCAACAGAAATTTTGGAAAATTTTGTTTATACCAAAATGATTAATATTATTTTGTATAATTAATATTATTTTGTTTGTCACGCTGTTCACACACTGACACGTTGGTTAAAAAATAAAAAAAACTTGGGGGAAAAAAGGACATTTTGGACTCAGTTGTGGTCATAGGTTGAGGACTGCCTGCTTTTCACAACATACAGTAGTGAATATTATTATTCATTAAGAAAGAATCAGAGGGGAAAAATGATCAAAATAATAAAAAAACTAATCTATACATGAATGAGCTGTTTGAATGAGCTGTTAGATTTATTATATCAATTTATATGTAGTCACCTCTCTCATAGTCAGGATTCCAGTACAGTAGAAAATAACATAATAGCAAATATATCCCTCAATTTTTAAAATGCCAAAGAAAACCATTATGACAGGATCACCCAACCTGTAGGCCTCATGTTTCCCTTTGGATAAAACCTAAGGGGGATATAATAGAAAATACCTGAATGGATAACTCAGAAAAAAAGTGAATTCACTCATTCCAGAACATGGGCATAGAATAATTGATTTTAGTAAGATAAATGTTCAGCCTAAATGAATTTTATAAAAAGATTCCTAACAATAGAAGCTGTCAGCCTCCATAGACTTTCCATATAATATCTGCTTCTAGGTTTTCTTCTGTCGGCTGCCATAGTAACGGGGTGG
>JAEANM010015947.1:0-13443 GCA_017656035.1 Myanophis thanlyinensis
ACTTCAACTCCCAGAATTCCCCAGCCAGCAGAGCTGGCTGGGGAATTCTGGGAGTTGAAGTCCACCCGTCTTAAAGTGACCAAGCTTGGGAAACTATTCTCTATAAAGCAATGCATTTTGTTTTCGTTTTTTTTTTCCCCACTTTTATTTTTGGTCAACTCAAGACAGCCTATTTTTCAAAAAACACTCACACCTGGTATTTTTCATCCAACGACAACCCTGTGCGAGATAGCTTGTGTTGAAAAAGACAGAGGGTGGTCCCAAGTCAGCTGTCGGCCATTTTCAGTCCCCGGGTCTCCAGGGTTTCCACAGGATTTTAACTGGTGCCAAATTTTTATGACTTATAAATCACAGCAAAGAGCAAAAGTTCAGAGGGTTGCGAGACGTTTTTCTCCCAAATGAAGAAAAGACAACCAAAACGATGGAGCAGGTTGGCCGGGGATGATGGTCTTTGAACCGTTCGCTTTCAAAAGAGGCTACAATCCTGGAGAATTCCAGAAGGTTGACAGTTATACAGATAGCCCTCGACTTACGACCGCAATTGAGCCCAGAAATTTATGTTGCTAAGCAAGAACCGTCGTTAAGAGAGTTTTGTTCCATTTTACAACCCTTCTTGCCATTAGCTGTTCAGTGAGTCACTGCAGCTGCTCAATTAGTAACACTGATTGAAGTTGTAAAGTTGCGGTTGGTGATGATGACCTTCTGACAAATGTCACAACTTAACAAGTGTAATATAATGTTTACAACCATTTTTTGCAAAATCCCGGCATTTACTTCCAGTTTGCAGCAAAACGTGCTCATAGTGAACCATTGGTTTGCTTAATAACCCCCCCCCCAAAAAAAAAAGGTCATAAAATTGAATTGATCAGGTGGGTGATCCACTTAAAGACCAACATGACTTAACGACCGTAATTGGCAGGCTCCATTGTGGTTCAAAGTGGACGGCTGCCTATATGTAGAACTATAATTGTAAGATTCCCCTGCTGGCCAGGTGAATACTGGGAATTGCATGCCCAGTATGTATAAAACAAGGGGACGCGGTGGCTCAATGGCTAAGACGCTGAGCTTGTCAATCAGAAAGATTGGTGGTTCGAATCCCTAGCACTGCATAATGGAGTGAGCTCCCATTACTCACCCCAGCTTCTGCCAACCTAGCAGTTTGAAAGCATGTAAAAATGCAAGTAGAAAATAGGGACCATCTTGGTGGGAAGGTAACAGCGCTCCATGCATCTTTGGCATTTAGTCATGCCAGCCACATGACCAAGGAATTGGCATCAGACAGCGCTGGCTCTTTAGCTTAGAAACTAAGCTAGAGAAATGGAGATGAGCACCGCCCCCTAGAGTCGAGAACAACTAGCATGTATGTGTGAGGGGAACCTTTACCTTTACCTTACATGTAAAATATGCAAATGTAGGAAACCAGAGATCAAATAGAATGACTCTCAAAGAATCAACACTCACAGGGCACAGCCTTAATTGAATTTAAGAACTGGGGGAGGGAGATGTTGAAACCAGGGGCATGGAAATTACTGATTTTATGGCCAGATGTGTTGGACTGCGGTTCCAAACATTTGCCACGCAGCTTTTCAGACAGATTTCTAGCTTTGCAATCCTGACACATCTGGATGGTGCCGGATTGAAGGACACTTGAAATCAAACTTGTTTCTCTACAATATTTGCATGTACTCCAGCAGATGGCAGGCTGTGATTTCTATTCGTTATGGGTATTTATTTATTTTTTTCTTGGTTCTGCAGCATTTAGCATATTTACAGCTTCTTACATTAACCTTGTTAGATGGGGCATTGT
The DNA here is from genome assembly GCA_017656035.1 of Myanophis thanlyinensis. Lineage (NCBI taxonomy): Eukaryota > Metazoa > Chordata > Lepidosauria > Squamata > Homalopsidae > Myanophis > Myanophis thanlyinensis. The sequence goes on from JAEANM010015947.1 coordinate 1,808, forward strand.
AATCATATCCAAATGGCTGATGAAATGGAATGGACAGATTGTAGTAATGTGTAAGTCCAAACAGGCTCAGGAATTCTGGGACTTGAAGTCCAAGCAGGCTCAGGGATTCTGGGACTTGAAGTCCAAACAGGCTCAGGAATTCTGGGACTTGAAGTCCAAGCAGGCTCAGGGATTCTGGGACTTGAAGTCCAAACAGGCTCAGGGATTCTGGGACTTGAAATCCAAGCAGGCTCAGGAATTCAAGTCCACAAGTCATAAAGGGCTCATCGTTCCCTAATCCTGCTTTAGTGCTTGTTCCAGCCTGCTCCAGCCTGCTCCTAGATGTACAGCCTGGATCTCAGTTTCCTGGTCCAGAAAGGTGGAGAGCATCTGATTTTATGAGTTTTGCCATCATTTGTTCTATCCAATCTGCCGCTGGTCTTATCTCATTTGATGTATGTAATTACAGGTCTCGAGCAGGAAGGTCTTTTCAGGGTGAATGGTAACCTGAAAACAGTGGAACAGCTGCGCACCAAGTACGAGGGTGGAGATCAAGTAGATCTCGCCACAGAGGCTGACATAAGCTCAGCCGCCAGTTTGCTGAAGTTATTTCTGCGGGAGCTGCCAGATCGGGTGATCCCTTCTACCCTTTACCCCAAATTCATCCAGCTTTATCAAGGTGATGATTTCTCATCAAATATACATCCTTACTATGTGGTCTGCTACTTTTACTGTTGTTGTTTTTTTTTAAATAATATAATATGCTTCTGACAGGATACCGTAGATGCAATTATTTTGTAGAAACCCTTTTGCAGAAATGGCATAACATATTCATTACCTATAATACTTCATATTCACGTGAAAACAAAACATTACATGGGCGAATAAGTCTACCTATACAGTGTGTGGAACTTTAATTAAATAGAGTGATTGCTTTGGAGCAGCTTATTTTGATTATTGCAGATTAAGAAGCCTAGCAGCTCCATGGTGAAGCAGATAAATTGGTATTTAGAAGACTGTAAGTGTAACCCTTATGTTTTAATGTAGGCTTGAAATACCTGCTCTGGAGAATTAAATCTGTTTTGATTTGAACTGTTCGATACGCTAGATCAGGGGTGTCAAACTCGAATTCATTGAGGGCCGCATCAGGGTTGTGTTTGACTTCGGGGGGCGTGGCCAGCTCACTGTCACTCGTCAAAGCTCCATTTTCAGCCACAATGGCTTCCTGCAGCCCTCTGCCAGCAAAAACAGAGCTCGTGGAGGCCATCAAGGCTGAAAACGGAGCCCGGGCGAGCCACACGCGCCCTTCCCGAATTCCATTTTCACTGGCAGAGGGCTGCAGGAGCCGTCACAGCCAAAAACAGAGCCTGGGAGGGCCGCATGCAGCTCTCCCAACCTCCATGTTTGCTGGCAAAGGCACCACAAGCTGGTCGTTCACTGTTTCCAGGGCGGGTCCATGGGCCTGGTCTAGGAACCCCCACTGGCCTGATCTGGCCCGTGGGCCTTGAGTTTGACACCTCAGTGCTAGGTTAACTGATTTGTTCACTTTACTCATACTTCACATTAAGCTATGATTTCTTATTAAAGTTTTTTTTTAATATTCCACAGTTGGGTGGTTTATACAGCTATGTAAGCAATAAAGCATAACTTAGAAAACAGAGTTAATGAGCCACATAACAAGCTAAACTGCAAAAGTCCAAATATATTACAGCTTTCTACAGTATGTATAGTATTTCTGATGTACTAACTAAACCATGTTTGATTTTAGTCATGGCTGAGCCATAGTGATGTGATTCTGATGCATGCTCTATTATTCATCACCTGGAATATCTGCTAAGCCCAAGACAGACCAGTCCCATTAAGGCATAGCTAGATGCATCCATATAGAAAGCATTAAACTAATCTTTATTTTTCTACCCTGGAGAATTATTTTCTAGGATAGAACCTGCCGTTCAATTAAAAATAGTAGATTTGAACACAGATTCTTCATCCTCGTTTTAATAGAACAAAACATTTTACTGGTCAGTGAATTCTCTTTCAGTCTTTCAATATTTTTTAATCTTTCTTTCAATCTCCCTCCTTCCCTTCCTTCCTATTTAACAAAATCACAGAGTTGGAAGAGACCTTGGCGGTCTTCTCATCCAAACCCCTGCTCAACTACCTATACCAAGGGTGAGCAATTGTGGCTCTTTTATGACCTGTGGACTTCAACTCCCAGAATCCCTGGGCAAGGCAACCTAACTAAAATGGAGAAAACATTGTGAGGTGTAAGTGCAAGGAATCCTTTCACTTCAAAATGTTTCCTCCATTTTATTTAGGTTGCCTTGCCCAGGGATTCTGGGATTTGAAGTCCACAAGTCATAAAAGAGCCATAGTTACCCACCCCTGGCTTAACCCTTACACTTACACCTCAAAACATTTCCTCCATTTTGTTTAGGTTGCCTTGCCCAGGGATTCTGGGATTTGAAGTCCACAGGTCATAAAAGAGCCACCCCTGACCTATACCATTTCAGACAAATGTCTGTCCAGTTTCATTTGCAAAATGTTGAATCCTTTACATTGAGGTTACAAATGGCTGCTCTCTCAGAATCCAGAATAACCTTGCAGTAAAAAATAAATAAAAATTGGCCGCCTTAAATACTATTCTGGCCTGTCAGGTGGCTCAGCTTTCAGTCCTGTTTGTCCCTTGTTCCCAGGTATGTTTTTTGATAAAATCAGCGTCCAACTGTTTGGATATAAGGCTTGTTTCCATAAACACTTATCACTCAACAAGACCTGGTTATGTATTGCACAACCCAAGTAATAACACTAAAGAAACATTTGCTTATGTAGTGTTTGCAGAAAAAACAAGCAGTAATTTAGGAAGTGGGTTAGAGGACTTTTCCAGCATGGACTTAAAAGGAAGTTATACTGAAGGAAAATTAAATGATCCATGCTTCTTCTCTATAAAAATTCCTTTTCAAATATAGCAGGCATATTTTATTGTGTATGTGTCTGTATTTGTCCTTTAAAATCTAAATTCTCATCAATGGCCCTGGCATCTGGGACACTCACAATAGAAGGGGATTTTTATCACCAAGGGGTTCTCCAGATTGGGAAATGCTGAATTAGATAGACCACTGGTCAAACTAGCAGGGTTATCCAAAACATCCTGCTTTTGTTTCCTTCCACCTTGCTACTTCCAATGCAGACAACACTGTTTTGTTTATTTATGGTAAGGGTGTCAAGCTCGATTTCATTGAGGGCCACATCAGGGTTGTGTTTCACCTCGGGGGACCGGGGTGGTGTTGTGGCCCATCAGCGGCCAGCAGAGCTAGTGGCACACTCAGACAGTGAGGAGGTTGGGGAGGACCTTGGGCCAGTCCTGGAGTCTGGGGAAGGCTCTGATGCATGCTCTGTGTCAGAGGCAGAGATTGGGCTAGGGCCCTCCGACAGTTATCAGCTGCCTTTGGAGTTGGATATCAGTGGGGCAGAAGAACAGCTGGAGCCTGTTCCCAATGGGCGCATGGGCAGAGCTGCCAGCTAAAGAACAAGGGCCGACTTGGGAGTAAAAGCACAGGTGGATGGTGAATGGCTCCTTCCATAGAAAATAAATAAGGAGGAGTGAAGAGGAGGGAAGTTTGCAGGAGATAATTAGTTCAATTCATTAGGGTGAAGATCTGTTCCTAACTTTTTCCCCAAGTAATTGCTGCTACAGTGTTGTGTTTGAAAGATATTGGCCTGGCCACTCTCCAAGCCTCAAAAAGGTCTGTAGTTGTGAAATCTCACGAAAGACTGTTTGCCGGGACTTTGCTGGAGAGGAATTCCCTTTAACCTAAATAAAAGAGGTTTTATTGGGACAAAGAGTCTGCTTCATGATCTTGGGAGGCCTAGGTCAGAACAGGTGGGTGTGGCCAACGTGGGCATGGCCAGCTTGATATCACTCATGTTGGGGGAACCTGTGGTGGCCCGAGTGCTCTTCTAGCGAAAGCAGGCTCCCAAGCTCCGTTTTTGGCTGTGACAGTCTCCTGCACTTTCCGCCAGCGAAAACAGAGCTTGGGAGGGCCGCACTCTGTTTTTACTTGCAGAGGCACCGTGGGCCGGTCCTTCCCTGTGTCCAGGGCGGTCCTGTGGGCCAGATCTAAGCATCCCGTGAGCCAGATCCAGCCCCTGGGCCTTGAGTTTGACACCCTTGACCCTACAGCAAACACAATGTGATATGCAAATCCAGATATATTAATTTAGTATTACAGATAGTCCTCAACTTATGACCACAATTGAGACCACAATTTCTGTGGCTAAGCAAGAAAGATGTTAAGTGAATTTTTCCCCGTATCACCACCTTTCTTAACCACTGCTGTTAAATGAATCACTGCAGTTGTTAAGTTAGTGGCATGGTTGTTAAGTGAATATGGCTTCCCTATTGCTTTTGCTTGTCAGAAGGTCACACAAAAGGTGATCACATGATCCCAAGACATAAATACATGCCAGTCGCCAAGCATCCGAATTTCGATCACATGGGGGGGATGCTTCAGTGGTCATAAGTGTGAAAAAGGTCATAAGTCACTTTTTTCAGTGCCATTGTAATTTTGAACCGGCACACAAAAAAAATGGTTGTAAGTCAAGAACTACCTGTATATGGGAAGCCAAGAATAGAACAGTTTTTTCAGCAAATGAGGGTTAAGTAATCTTAGTTTTAAGTGTGATGTTGACCAGAATAATGGACTTCCTTATTTTTGTAAGATCAAATTGTCTCCTTTATTTCTTCTTTACAAAATTTACAAAAGAAATGAGTCTTTTTTTCCATTGTTGGGCTGATCTTGCTTCCTTAAGCAAGAGCCAAATACAAGTTATGAAGATGCGGGTTGCTTTAAGGATACCAAGGTCAGGTTGGCACGCAATACTGATTGTTTTTTCTTAGCATATTGTATGAACCAAATGAATGTTTGTTTATCAAACTTGTATGCCACCCAGCTACCACTGACTTTTGGGAGGCCTAGCATTTCACAGCATCGAGTGTGACCCAGACCACTGTGACTTTGTCAAACCATTAAGGCTTTCAAATCCTGGCTTTGTGTAATGCATGCATCAGACCAGTGCATTTCACCATGACAATAAATTGTCTAGCGATGAATTTTATCTAAATAATAGTACAAAGACTCAATTATGAGCCCCAGGATCCAATCTCTTTCATAAGGAAGCAGGTTTTCTGGCTATCTGCCTGATTAGGAAATACTTTGGGCAGTTAATTGCCTCCTACAAGCTCCCCGCTGACTTTTCAGCTGATTTGGTATTTTTCTGTTTTAACAAAGACCTTTTATAATTTTGTGGAAAACCAGCAAGATGCTAATCTCTTTCAAGATAAAAGTACTTTGTAGTCAGGGTAGCTATAATCAAACTGTTTACTTGATTTATATGTAAGAAGCTGAATTCAGCAGGCCTAGCTTCACCTTTTCATTTACTGTATTTTTCGGCGTTGAAGGTGCACTTTTCCCCCCCAAAAAATGGGTGAAAATGTCTGTGCGTCTTATACAGCGAATGTTGCTGAAGTCCCACCCACTTGCTGGCCATTTTTTGGCCACTGCACACCCCATTTTTGGGCCTTTTTCAGGCTTTTTTTCGGCCCGTTTTTGAGGCTTTGGGGTTCCATTTTCAGGGATTTTTTTGGCCCATTTTTGGGGCTTTTTTTTTCTTCAGAAAAAACGGGCAAAAAAAAAAACCCCTGAAAATCAGCCGAAAAAAGCCTGGGAACGGGCTGAAGGAAGCCTGAAAAACAGGCCCCAAAGCCTCAAAAATGGGCTGAAATAGCCCTGAAAATGGGGGGGGGGGGAAGCCTCAAAAACCATCCCCAAAAAGCCTCAAAAATAAGCCTAGAAAATGGGGTGAATGGAGGCCAAAAACTTTTTGTTTTCCTCTTCTAAATCTAGGTGCGTCTTATACGCCAAAAATATGGTAATTCAGTAATCTGTAGAGAAGGTGTGTCCAAGTTTGGCAACTTTAAGACCTGTGGATTTCAACTTCCAGAATTCTGCCTGGGGAATTCTGGGAGGTGAAGTCCTCAGGTCTTAAAATTTGCCAAAGTTGTACTGTACTGTAGAGCAATAGAAAAGAGAGAGAGAGAGAGAGAGAGAGATACCACAATCAACCAGTTCCCATTTTGATTCTCAACTTCCCTAGCTGAGGATCTTTCTATGAACTTGAACTTCCTCCTTCCTCTGTTTTGGATGTGTGTTTTTCTAGCCTTCATTTAGCATGACATTTGACCTGGCAAGTTACAGCTAACTCATACTGCACAGTCATGGTTTGAAGAAAATTTGCAGGCCATGGTTTAGGGACAAAGTGCTAAGCAGGAACAAATTTCATGCCAAACTGCAGTTGAAGTAAAACAGAAAAATGAAGTCATAGTTTAATTAAGGGACTTCCTTTGATGATAATCTTCACATTGCTATCCTCTTTTTTTAAAACAATTCAGTACAGTTCATTTCTGCTGCTTTTGTTTGATATGATATACTATACTGATTATTGTTTCCTAGTATGATTTGATTGCTTATTTAAACCAATGACTATCATTAAGTGTTGTACCTTATGATTCCTGACGTATGTACCATTTCCTTTTATGTACACTGACAGGATATGCGCCAAAGACAAATTCCTTGTGTGTCCAATCACACTTGGCCAATAAAGAATTCTATCTTCTATCTATATGTACCAAGGAATAGCTATGTCATGTTTTCTTTCTCTCTTTCCAGCCAGCCAGAAGTGTGGTCTGGAGCCTAGCGATTTAAGAGACCTTCTGAGACAGATGCCCGAGGCTCACTATCGTCTCCTTAAGTATCTTTGTCACTTCCTGAAACGGGTTGCCGAGCATCATTCTGAGAACAAGATGACTGTTTCCAACCTTGCTACTGTTTTTGGACCAAACTGTTTTTGGTAAGCTCTTCCCAGATTCATATTTTCTTTTTCTAGCTGAGAGAATCTCCAGTTCATGTAGACCCAGAATAGGGACCCCATAGAATCACTGCTAGACAGTGTTCAAAATAGTATGTTAACGTAGAGGCTATAGAACAGGGATGCGTACCATAGAGACTCAAGAGCAGGGATGTCAAACTCAAGGCCTGTGCTTAGATCTGGCCTGCGAGGCCGCCCTGGAAATGGCGTAGGACCGGCCTGCGGTGCCTCTGCAAGTGAAAACGGAGCTTGGGAGAGCCAAGGGCAGCCCTCCCAAGCTCCATTTTCTCTAGAAGAGGACTGCAGGAAGCCATCATAGCCAAAAATGGAGTTTGGGAGTCTGTTTTCACTGGCAGAGCTCTTGGGCCACTACAGATGCCCCCACACCAGTGCACCCCAGCCCTTAAGGTCAAACACAACCCTGATGCGGCCCTCAATGAAATCGAGTTTGACACCCCTGCTCAAGAGAAACAGACACTACTAAGTCAGCAATCAGACAACTGCCCATTCTAAGAAATGAAAACATCACAGACAAGCCCGTCCCTAGTTCACACCAATATAAAGGGAAACACATTCAGACTTGCAAGACTCTATTGTTGTAACTGTTAAGATAAAACCAGTCCTGCCACTTATATGGCATTGATTTCTTAGTCTGGGCCTACCTGATAGGGTTGACAGCTACCTAGATAATGGCCTGGTTGATCTCTTTTGTCTGTCTAGCAGCCATGTTTTATGTCAAAAACGTTTGATTGTTTGAAGGCAAGCATTCCAGAGAGGAAAATAGGATTTTAAAAAACATTTCATGCATTAAAACATCTCATTGTTTTGTCAAACATTATTTCGTTTCAAGGGTATCTGACCCCAAAACAATGGTGAATGGCTTGTATTTTATAGCATCCATAACTTTTTCCTTATCATTTGGATCAGACTTAAAATGGCTAAACTTGTGCTATAAGGACACATTGTATATGAGGGTAATTTAAGCTCTGTGTTTGTTTGAATCTCTTTTGATGAATAAACTCCTGCAATTTATACATTGGTTTCTTCTCCTGTGATTTATATAGTGCTCTTTTGGCACTATATTTTATAAATCAGGCAAAATCCATTTTGACTGTATGGATGCAGTTGTAGGATAGAAAAACAATACATTCTATATCCATGATTTAAATCAACTTGATTTAAATCAAATCCACCCTGAAACCAAACCTCTTAATTTCCGTTGGCTCTTCTCTGTCCTTGTTCGGAAAAATTCAGTGAGGTTAGAATTCGTTTACTCCTTCCACAATAAAACAAAACTCTTTTTCTTTGAGCTATTTTAATGCTGCTCTTAGTAAATATGTTTGTTCCTTTTCTTTGTGGCTCTGTAATGGTGTTTTTCCTTGACCCCTGTGATTCCTTGTTTACAATCCTGTGGAATCTGAAGAAGGTTGAGCCGTGGGCAGCAATGAAAAAAATCAGGGATTTTATTTGTGCCATATGCAAATAGGGTTGTTGTTCATATTTTGATATTTTCTGGCACAGTATTTTACTCTTTTTCTTTTTTTTTAATAACAAAGCAAAGAGAAATGTTGAAAGAATTTAAGTGGATGCCTCCAACCTCCCCCAGTTCTTCTAAATGGAATGCTTTCAGGTAGACTTTTGCAAGATTTCATGTTTTGGCACTTTGTCCATTCAAAGTGTGAACAAGTGACTCAGCAATGGAAGACTTGTTTTGAATAGTTTGGATTTTAGGATCTCACACAGAAAGGTTGGAGGAGAACTTGGAGAGCAGGTCTCGGTCAGGGGCAATCAGTGCTGAATGGTAGGTACTCATGGTGTCATTTGTTTTGATGTAGCCTCCATGCCGTTAACTATTTATGTAGAAGTCTCTGTTGAATTTGCTGTTGTTATTTAGTTGCTAAGTCACGTCCAAATCTTTGCAACCCCGTGGACCATAACACGCCAGGCTCACCTGTCCTTCACTGTGTCCCCAGAGTTTTGCCCAAGTTCATGTTCATTGCGTAGATGACACTGTCTAACTATCACATCCTCTGCCATCTCCTTCTCTTTTCACCATCAATCTTTCCCAACACCATGGTCTTTTCCAATGAGTTCTCTCTCACCTTCAAACTTAACCTACAACCAAAAATTCTGTTATGTATTTGTTTTTACATAAACCTGCCTAAGCAGGGGGTTGGACTAGAAGACCTTCAAGGTCCTTTCCAAATCTGTTATTCTATTCTAAATAGACCTATAGTATTTGTTACATTCACTTTCTGCAAAACTATAAATGCAGTCTTTACGAATCTTTGTTTATAAGAAGCAAATATTTGTGTTAAGCGTATGTGGAAAAGTAATCTTTCTACCATGGAAAAATGGTAGTTACTTCCATTTAAGCAAATTAATGTATGCTGAGTGCATATGCACCAAAGATAAATTCCTTGTGTGTCCAATCACATTTGGCCAATAAAGAATTCTATTCTATTCTATTCTATTCTGTTTTCTTATTCTATTCTATTCTATTACAAGTCTGCTGCTTTTTCTTGAATAAAATGGATTATGGACTCGGAAGGCATAAATAAAATAATGAAATTATTTAGGAAAGGAAGTAGTATTTTAATGGAGCAAGATCTAAGTTATTTGGCTTTAGAAGTGATCTATCTCAGCATCAGAAATTAGAGATAATTATCAGAGCTGATTTAACATGTTATGTAATGACTGCATTTATTGAGATGGGGTAGCTAAAAGAAGATTTAATAATAAAGCAATATGATTGGAAAAGAAGAGTCTCAGAATCTGAAATATGAGTTAAGCAATAAAATACAGCATCAAGAGGAATGTTCTTGGAGTACAAGTGAATCACAGGTTAAATTTAATGCTGAATTGAAAGCATACCTACTAGATGAAAAGAAACACAGGTAGTCCTCGAGTTATGACCCCAATTGAGCCCAAAATTTATGTTGCTAAGTGAAACATTTGTTAAAAGAGTTTTGCCTCGTTTTATGAATTTTCCGTGTGACCTTTGACCTCCAAAAGATTGCCCTCTGAAATGATTAGCAGTTACCATGTCAATATTCTAGTTGTGTGGGGTTTTTTTTAAATTTTAAAAAGAGAGGTTAGGGTTGGCAGACAGTACAAGAAATAATTATATTAAATCATGCTCATAATCTGAAAGAGAGCCAGTCTGGTATTGTGATTAAGGCACAATAAGGTTAGAAACTGGGAGACTGTGAGGTCTAATCCTGCCTTACGCATGAAGCCAGCCTAAGGTGACCTTGGGCCAGTCATCCTCTCAGCTCTGGAAAGAACACATAGCAATTTCCATTTCTGGAAAACCTTGTTAAGAAAACTGCAAGGATTAGTCCAGGAAGTTGGTGGGATCAAAAACTAGCTCAAAAAGCACACACATACACTTTTGAAAATGTAAAATAATCCCCAAGTGGAAGGTATGTATCTGATTATGATTCACCCTGTTGATTAAGTGACACAACCTCATGGATAGCTTGGTTCAGAGTTGCCAGTGCTAACTTGCGAAACAAATAGGAATTAATATACAGTAGTTCTCTTTTGTGTATGTATGTATGTATTTATGTACCTTTTTTATTTTATTCAAGCTTAAAATAGAAAACTCCCCAAAATCCAAAAAAAGGGCAAAAAAGAAAAATCACAAACTATGAAGATATTTAAAAAGGTACATAAAAAAACATATTCATATATTATCTCCTTAGTAGAACAGCAATAGCATTTGGGCTTATATACTGCTTCACAGTGCTTTACAGCCCTCTCTAAGTAGTTTATAGAGTCAGTGTATGGCCCCCAACAATCTGGCTTGGGACCCGGGTACTTAAGGGACCGCCTGTTGCCACCATCCGCCTCCAGCCGACCTGTGCGTTCCCACAGGGCGGGCCTCCTTGGGGTTCCACTGTCTGGAGAATGTCGTCTGACAGCCTCGAGGGTGCGAGCCTTCTCTGTTGGGTGCACCTTCCCTCTGGAACGAATTGTCCCTGGAGATCCAGACCATCACGAACCTATTGACCTTCTGACGCGCATTAAAAACCTACCTGTTTCAGCAGGCCGGTCTGGCCTAGTACTTAATGGGGGTTTTAAGTTTTTTAAACCAGTTTTTAAATTTTAATTTTAATTGTTTAATATTTTTAACTGTTCCTATTTAAATTGGGTTTTTTATTGATTGGCCATAGTATTTATTTGAAATTTTAATTTGGTTTTAATTGTATATACTCATGTTTTATTAGGCTGTACACCGCCTCGAGTCCTTCGGGAGGGAGGAGGTATAGAAATTAAATAAAGATAAGGATCTGGGCCTTCATTTTACCAACCTCAGAAGGATGGAAGGCTGAATCAACCTTCAGCCGGTGAGACATGAACTACTGGCAGTCGTCAGAATTAGTCTGCAATATTGCATTTTAATCACTGCACCACCACAGCACTTATGAATACTGATTAATACATATATTATGACATTGGTTCTCACCCCTTGTGAAACAGCCCCTCCTGAAAAAAATGTTAAACTAATAAATCTATTTGCAAATTATTGACCTGTCTTCTACAGTGGCAAGAAAAAGTATGTGAACCCCTTGGGATTACGTGGAGTTTTGCATGAATTGGGCATAAAAGGTGCTCTGAACTTCATCTTAGTCACACCAATAAACAAATACAGTCTGCTTAAAATAATACTACACAAACATTAGATGTTGCCATGGTTTAATTGAACATAACATGTAAACATTCAC
>JAEANM010015948.1:0-13443 GCA_017656035.1 Myanophis thanlyinensis
GGATGGTCGGAAGGAAGGAAGGAAGGAAGGGAAAAGACCTAGCTCTCTGCAAAGCAAAGGAGGCCTTTCCAGACCTCCCCCCATCTAGACACACAAACGCGCAAAGCACAAGTGAACCAAGCTGAGAGCTCCAAAAGACAGCTCTGACTTAGAAATACTTTCTCGGCTTCTTCTAGCCCGTGGGTCTCTCTAGCTTCAAAGCCCAATGCAGAGTTAGTTTGGAGACTATCCTTAATTTCATCAGCGGTGGGGAAACCCATCGGAATCCTACTCAGGCCTCTCTAAAATAGTCACCTGCAAAAATACCGTATTAAACTGCCTCTAACTCCCAAAAGCAACTACTAAATTTTACATCGGCGTTTAAATTCCTTTTTCCCCCCTACCTTCAACCTTGATGCGTATAAAACGGAAGATTTGCAGGGAGAGAGTGAGAGAGAGAGAGAGAGAAAGAAAGAAAGAAAGAGAGAATAAAAGAAGCCCTCAGACAACCTATATTCTACATTTAGAAAGGTGATTATCCTGGATTTGATATCCAGGGACTTAAATCATCATTGAAGAGAGCATGCCCATGTTCAACAAGAGGACGATTACAGGCCCTGCCAGGTTTACCGTCAGTGTGAGATATTTTCCTAACTAAGTAACTGTGAAATCTTCCCATTAGAGAGAGGAATAGCCCTTTCCAAAAATCAGGGTGAGTGACTAGACTAAAACACAGGTGATATCGATTCCAATCACCATCTAGAGATGATTTTGGGGTCTATGACCTTGGACCCACCTCTTTTTAACAGCTCATGGCTGTCATCCCCAAAAGTGCTTTTTTTCCAAAGGCAACTGAGCTTTGTGGGGTTTTTTTTTTTTTCCTTGAAGGCATTTTGCTTCTCATCCACAAGAAGCTTCTTCAGTTCTGCGGAGAAGCCATTCTTCAGAACCGAAGAAGCTTCTTGGATGAGAAGCAAAGCATCTTCAAGGGAAAAAAAAAATCCAGTTGCCTTGGGAAAAAAAGCATTCTGGGGGAACAACCGTGACCTGGATGATTGAGAAACTCCACAGACATCCGTGGCTGTTAAGTATGAAATGTTGCGTAGGTCTCTGTGTGCACTCAACACAGGTGGTCTCATGCTTTTTTAGAGAAAGGCAGGCCGGAAAAAGTAGCCAATAGGATGGAAATCCATAAGATTCAATTGACTGTTGATCATTTTCAATTGGGATCTCAGGATGGGAAAGGGTTTGACTTGAGTTTTGCTTCCTTCTTCATGCCACTAACTTTTGGGTAGTATTGGAGCAACCTTCAATCATCTCTGCACCTGGTACTTCCAGCTGGTTTTCATTCAACCAACAGAAGAACAGCGCTGGAAGGGACCTTGGAGGTCTTCTAGTCTAACCCTGCTCAAACAGAAGACCCTGTACCATTCTGGACAAATGGCTATCCAGTCTCTTCTTGAAAACCTCCAGTGATGGAGCTCTGACAGCTTCTGAAGGCAAGCTGTTCCACGGGTTTATTGTCCTCACTCACCATTCCTAGGTCCAAGATACAGCCATGACTTCGAAAAACCCACCAGGTTTAAGCTTGACGTTGTCTAGAAGATATTTTTCAACATTTGCATGGGGTAGGAAAAAAGAAGGAAAGTCTTGGGCAACCTTGATTCACTTGCCACATCGATAATTTTTTGTGGCTTCTCTGATCCAAATATCTGCTTCCACCGTGGCAGCTAATGCATACTCCTGGGATAATCTGGAAAAAAGCCTGCAGCTGAAATGTAATTAAATTTAAATTAAATTTAACTTTCTTTTGCTGGAATATTATTTGTACAGTGTGTCCATGTACTATAGCAAGCATTGTGCAGAGAATATAAAGTCTCCAGTTCTGACCGAACAGCTGAAAGATATCAGAGGCATCAAAAGCATCAAGCATGATTAATAGAGACCCTTTCCTCCCGAAGAAGAGACTCGTGGTATTTTAGAGTTGGAAGAGAACATCTCTAAAGCACCTGAAGACAAGAAGAAACGGCTGGAAACTTATCAACTTAGAACTAAGGAGAAACTTCCTGACAGTGAGAACAATTAACCAGTGGAGCAGCTTGTCTCCAGAAGTTGTGGGTGCTCCAACACTGAAGGTTTTTAAGAAGAGACTGGACAGTCACTTGTCTGAAATGGTAGAGGTTCTCCTACTTGAGGTTGAACTAGAAGACCTCCCGGTCTTCTGTTATTCTGCTTCTCAACTTTAAGACGTGTGGACTTCAACTCCTAGAATTCTCTTAAAGTTGTCAAGGTTGAGAAACACGGATCTACTTCCAATCCTCTACTTGCAGGACCCACCGATCCTCTCTGGCAGATGGTCATCCAGCCTTTGACTGAAGACCTCTCTCTGAAGGAGATCATGTCAAGGTGATCCTGATTGATTCTGTTCCCAGATCTATGCGTTTCCCAAAATGTAACCAAAAGATGGATATCAACCTAGAAATACAGCTATCCTCAGTAGTATTAAGGAACAAGGAGGAGGGATCAAATAGGGAATTAGCATGGACTCCTTATGTAAACACAAGTGGGTGAGATCTGACCCCCTTTGCATTCTTTTGAGTCTTATCTAGTCGTTCTCAAGGAAATCTTCCAATCTGGGAGCATTCCTGTGAAAGTGGCATAGAACAATGAAGTAGCTAGTTTAAACGCTACACATGTGGGTTTAGTTGTTTGTGCCTGGCAACAACAGTCCTACCCTGCTAGTGTGGTGGTGATGATGATGTTCGTCCATCATTTTCAAAGAGGACCTTGATATCTAGCAGGTAGTGGGCTGTCCACGGTGCCTCCACAAAAGTGGCTAGTAAGGCCAATATGGGCATGGAATGTTCTGCCACATGTCAGGCAGACATGTGTGGGTGCCACTGTTGCAGCATTTGCAGCTCTGGAGTGCTTTGTGGAGTGCACACTTCTCTTGGTTGTCTTCAGATGCTACCCTGCTACTATGACATTCTGTCAAATGGCATAGGGATGATCATGTTGTCTTCTCGTGTCCTCAAAAACTGGCCAACGCTGCCCCAAAGCCAACTCTTTGCTGCCCTTCCCCAACCCTGTGCTGCACAAATGCACAAATGCTAGGCTCTCTCTTGCTTTGCACCAACTGAGTCTGCCTTCCAACTATGACAAACAGCTCCCACACCATCAAAGGCTGGGCGAAGCTGTGATTAGCAAGCATGCGCTGGAGTTTATTGATGTGTTCCAGCTAATGAGGGAATGATGATGATAAATACGTTTGGCACCAGTGGACAGAGGTAGTGGGGGTGGAAAAGATCAGACCAGACACTTGTTTTAAAAAAAGAACCAACAGAATCTGTGGGAAACCACTGGGAGGGGAAAGGCTGATGTGAGTCAAGACAGACACCCCATGCAGAAGTTTTCAAAGCAGTTATGAGATTGAAGGCAAAGCCAAAAAACAAGGACTTCACATCCGTAGATATTCTCCGCCCAAAAGCTCTCTTTCCCCAAAGAGATTTTAATTACTCAATTGTTACATAGCTTTAACCTTTTGTCCAGAAGCCTGAGGGCATACATAAAGTGCCTTTCTCCATCCCCTCTCCCAAAAAATTGCCACCCAAACAAGTAAAGTAGGCTACGTAAAATTGCAATTAGAACAGAACAGAACAGAACAGAAAAACGGAGTTGGAAAGAACCTTAGAGTCTTCTAGTCCACCCCACTGCTCAAGCAGGAGACTGTATACCATTTCAGACAAATGGTTGTCCAATCTCTTCTTTAAAATCTCCAGTGCTGGAGCATTCACAACTTCTGGAGGCAACTTCTGTTTCACTGATTAATTGTTCTAACTGTCAGGAAATTCCTCCTTAGTTCCAGGTTGCTTCTCTCCTTGATTAGTTTCCACCCATTGCTTCTTGTCCTGCCTTCAGAGGCTTTGGAGAACAGCTTGACTCCCTCTTCTTTGGGGCAGCCCCTGGGATATTGGAAGATTACTATCCCGTCTCCACCTAGTCCTTCTTTTCAACCAGTTCTATTTATGGTTGGGGCTGATTGTATATACCTGAAGAGTCTGATTGACAAGACTGAACAGATGTCTTGTCTAAAGAGGAACCAGAGCTTCTGAGGACAGCTGACCCATCAGGACAGGTTCAAATGTGTGAAACAATTTCATGCTGTGTGGATTTCTTGAGCATCCCAAACCACAACAGTGAGCTTTCTTCTCACCAGGCAATGTACCAGATGTCCATTCACACAGTCTCGTTTAATTTGACCCACAGCAACAATTTCCTGGCCCCCCAAATCACCCGGTGAACTTCCGTGGCTGGAGGTGGACATGAAACTGGTTCTCCTGGGTCACAGTCCAACAATGTTCAACCTCTACACCCTACTGGATCGTAACCTTCATGTGTCAGCTAAAATTCATACTCCAAATCTGTCCCAGGGAGTTAATTTTAAGCCAACATTTTCTGGGCCAACAGCCACTCGTGGACTTTGAACAGGGTCTGTGATCCAAACTAACAACAGTGAACAAATGAACGTGGGCAGCTCCGAATCTAAATTTGATGTCCGTCCATTGAAATGTGAATGGGATGGTTTTTCAGTGTAAGATGTTCAGCCTTCCATTCTTAGAAAAGCCCAGCTTTCTGGAGAAGAAACCCAGGGTTGAATCCAAGATGCCAATCCTGATGTAAAAGATGAAGTTTTTGACCTCTTCCTATAAGGTTTCACCAGCACGGTCCTTGAATTGAACTTCTGCTCACATCTTTGGCTATCCTTGAGCACAGTGGGAAAACAAGAGAAGGTAAATTTATCCAGACCAGATTCTTCTTCTTCTTTGCTCATCAAGGATTCCCTTGACCATAGACAGCCTGTCCTGCACTATCTGAAAGACCAACCAGGCTCATCTCTGCCCCTCCCCCACAGAGGATCTCCCCTTCTGAGCTGTGCAAGAGTTGCTACATTTTTTTAAGACAGAAGAAACCAAAGGACTCGACCCAACTTCAGACGTCCTGCGCTGTCCATCTTTCATTTTAATTATGTTGGAAATAATACATTCAAACTGCATGTTGTAGAATGTCGCCCAGCCTTGCCCACTGCCGTAGGAAGTCTAGGCCAGGGCACTCCACGGCCATCAGCCCCTCTGTTTAACAGCAGGCTGGCGAGGAAATCAGTTTCATCTGCCACCGATCTAGTTTTTGCATCCCGTTTAAAACGCTCCTGTCCGTTTGTCAGCTTTCATTAGCTGAAACGGAGCATCACAGGGACAACCATTTTTTTTTCTTTTGAATCAAGCAACTTCCAAGGGTCTAATTTAAAGAACGTTGTACGAGCTCCAGGGCCCATTGCTCCTGTGGAATTGAAATTTCAAGGATTTTTTTCAGACCAGTTTTATAGGGAACGTTATGGCTGCTGCAGTGTCACCGTGCCGCTTTGATCAACCGTGGTCTCACGGTCATGATTTCCGAGTCTCCCTGCCAACTTCCCACAAGCAAAGCCAATAGGGAAGCCAGCAGGAAGTTGGAAATCCTGCCCCATTACTTCCCCCCTGTCCCCCAATTCATGGTCATTCTGTTTAAGAGCCTTGGTGACGCAGTGGTCAGAGTGAGGTACTGCAGGCTACTGCTGCTGACTGCTGGCTGCCAGCAGTTCGACAGTTTGAATCCCACCAGGCTCAAGGTTGACTCAACCTTCCATCCTTCCGAGGTGGGTAAAATGAGGACCCAGATTGTTGGGGGCAAGATGCTGACTGTAAACCGCTTAGAGATGGCTGGAAAGCACTATAAAGTGGTATATAAGTCTAAGTGCTATTGCTACCCCTTTGTTGTTGTTTTAATCCTTTAACAGTCTCTCTGTCTCTCTCTTGGTGACTTTATAGGCAAGTGTTCTCCATGCTAGCTTGTCAACCCCAGGCTCTTTTGTCTCTGCTCAACTTTGCATCCGGTTTGATGTCATCAAGCCAACGAGTTCATTGTTTGCCCCTTCTTCTTGTTCCACTAACCAGTCCTAAGCATCCCAAAGGCAGCTTTTTCCAAAAGGCACCTGGGCCTTGTTTTCCCTTGAAAGCTGAACTGAAGAAGAGCTTCTTGGAGGAGAAGCTAAACGCCGTCAAGGGAAAAACAAAGAAAGTCCAGTTGTCTCTTGGGGAAAAAAAAAGCACTTTTGGGACAACCCTGGTCATTGGGATGACTGGCAATCTCCATCGACATTCCTAGTTCTTAAGCTGCCTTCTCCAGTGAATTTTCACTTGCAGGATGCAGCCAATGTAAATCTAGATGCAGCCTTATGATTTTTAGCTTCTAGCAATGTGTCTGGTTTTCTAATTTATCTCTTTAGGTAAGTAAATATTGACAAGAGATGACCGGAAGGGTGGTAGGCTGTCTGGTTTCACTTAAAAATGAAAAGAGTCCCATGGAGACACTAGGAATTTCCTTTGCAGAAATCAAGCTGTGAAGCCAGCCTGGCCAAGAGGTGGGAAGAGACATGTCACATTGGGTTTTATTTATTTATTTTAATCCAAATCGCCCTCCGGCTAGGAACTAAATAGGGTTGGCCCAGATATCCCTGGGGTTGTTTTTTCCCTCCACCTTCTGTGCCCAGAGTTTGCACCGACCAAACCTCCATTGAACAAGATCTCTGGCAAGAATTTGAGCGTCACACAGCCGGGTGATTAATCGAGCTTCTTGCTAAAAACAAAAGGCCATTAAGAGCTTTTAATATTTGCTCTCTTCCCTCCCTGCATACTTCATTTCATAGTTCAATGCAAATTCTATGTGTTTTTCCCTGGGTGAAGAATTAATAAGCAAGGGGAAGGGATGTTGGTTTTGGGTATCTTCCCTTTTGTGTTTTGTAATATTCGGCATGCGCAGAATTTGGGCTGAGAGTCACGCAGCTCTGGGAGATGGCAAAAGTCTCGGTTGCTTCTCCTTAACTATCACAATTAAGACTCACCCCCCCTCCTTTGCTTTGCCAGGTAAAATATCTTCTTTTCTCCTGAGGGGGAAAAAAGATACCTTGATCTCAGGATTCTCAGTAGAGAAGCAACGTAGAATGAAATTTCCTGACAGCGAAATACGATTAATCGGAGGAATGCTTTGCCTCCAGAAGTTGTGGGTGCTCCATCACGGGAGAGGTTTTTAAGAAGAGACTGGACAAACATTTGTCTGAAATGATATTGGGGTGGGTTTCCTACCTGAGGAAGGAGGGGTGGACTAGAAGATCTCCAAGCTCCCTTCTGACTCCTGTTATTTGGTATTGCCCCAGTTGGGAACATGATGTCCTGAAGACAGGAGCAGGGTTTATCTCCCCTGACTTCCACTTCCCAAGTCCTTGAGAAGCCCTCTTGGTCCAGATCGGACAACTGACCTGCTTGGCCCAAGAGATGGCAAACTGGGGGACCTGTTGGTTTCTGACCTGGGGGTGTGTGCTTGTGAGAATGAGGCCATTTAGAGGGGAGAGGGATGCAGCTGTGATCGGCCTCGATCAGCCCTCATCCTTGGCTACCCTTCTTCTCAATGTCCAGGGTGCTGGATTCCACCTACGTTTATATTAGGAAGGCTTAAGTTAGCATCCTTGGCATCCAAAGGAAAAGGGGCTGTGGGAGGCAGTCCAGAGAAGAAGCACAGATACTAGAAGTAGCATCTCTCTTGCACGATTACATTAATAGAATCTTGCAAGCTGAAAACACACCTCCCCCTCGCCTTTACAGACACCCAAATTAGGGAAGGTCTCTTCTGAGATGTCTGACATGGTTGCCCTCTTTCCATGGACTCAACTGCCCTTTATCTGTTGATGTCTAGTCTGCAGTTCTTCCAGCTGTCTACCAGGGTTATTCTGTATACCGTTACAGGGCCCCAGAAAACAGCAAACTGTAATGCAACACAGCCACACACAATCCATCTCTTTGGCATGTTCTCTTTGATGTTCTCTAATACATTGATTTTTGGGGAATTCCTTCCTTCCTTCCTTCCTTCCTTCCTATCTTACCTTACCTTACCTTACCTTACCTTACCTACCTACTTACCTTCTCTTCCTCTCCTCCCTCCCTCCATCCCTCCCTGTCCAGCTTCGCTTAATATTCCTTAGTGCCTTCTAACATGTAGCCAAAATCAAATATTCCTTGCAAATATTCCCCCCACCCCCACCCCCGTCCCACACCTTTCTGCAGATCTGGCCTTGCCCTCTGAGCACAGAGATTAAAAATAAAAAAAAAACCAACCAACAACCCTGTCATTTCACCCTCTTCCCTCTCCCCATCTCTCTCCTAGGCGGTCTCAGCCATTTTGTCCCTCTCCCTCCAAGCCGGCCCAAAGTTCTTACGCTCACTTCATAATCGATCCCCACGCGATTCAAGGCGATGTTGATGGTGAACGTCGAAGCGTCGTGATGAGGCATCAGGGACGGCTGCTCGTCCGGCTTGTACCGGACGACAAAGGCGAGCTCAAACTGGGTCTGTAGAAAAGAAAAAAAGAAAAGAAAAAAGAAAAAGAAATGGGCCGGGCCCAAACCATGGCTTGTGAAATCTTTAGCAAGCCATCATCCGTCGCAAGCGAGCGAACAAAAGTGAAATGCTAACGAGGATTTATCCGGGAGCGATTGCTGCTTTTTGGGGATGCGCATGCGGCCTTGTATTTTTCTTCTTTTTCTCTCGGCCTGCCCCCCCAAAAGTCCCCTCGAGGTCCTTCATTTCGGGGTCCTCTGGGGCCACCCGTTCAAATCCTCCCGCGAGTTTCCAATCCGTATAATAGATTGGAACTCACCTGGGTATAATAGCCGGGGTAGAGCTTCTCGGTGATGGGCGCGATGTAATCCAGGAGAAATCTGTACCACTCTCGCTCAAAGTTGACCTGGTTCATGTGGATATCAATGGTGGGGACGTTCTCGTAGCCCCCCAAAATCCTCTGGTCCTTTAAAAAACAGGGAGTAAAGTTACCCGTATTTTTTGACTTATAAGACGCACCAGAGTATAAGATGCACTTAAATATAGCAGAGGAAAACAACAAGAAAAATTTTTTTTTGACTTCTGCACGCCCCATTTTCGGGCCTTGTAACTGTTTTTTTTTTTCCCAGCTTGTTTTTGAGGCTTTTTTGGACGATTTTCAGGGCTTTTTCCAGCCCATTTTTGAGCCTCTTTGGTCGGTTTTTGAAGTTTATTTGGGCTGGTTTTTTAGGCTTTTTGGCCTGTTTTGGGGGCTTTTTAAAGTGCCTTTTTCGAGTCTTTTTGAGCCTGTTTTGGTCGGTTTTTGAAGGTTTTTTGGGGCTGGTTTTTTAGGCTTTTTGGCCTGTTTTGGGGGCTTTTTCTGGCCCATTTTTGAGGCTTTTTGAGCCCATTTTTGAGGTTTTTTTGCCCGGTTTTTAAGGCTTTTTTCACCTGTTTTCACCTGTTTAGCTTTTTCTAGCCCATTTGTGATAAAGGTTTTTTCAACCTGTTTTTGAGGCTTTTTGAGCCCATTTTTGAGGCTTTTTTGGACCCATTTTCAGGCTTCTTCTTGGCCATTCTTGGGCTTTTTTGGCCTGTTTTTGAGACTTTCTTGAGCCCATTTTTGAGACTTTTTGGGGCCCATTTGTGAGGCTTTTTGGACCCATTTCCAGGGTTTTTTTTCGGCCAGTTTTTTCCAAAAAAAGCCCCCAAAATGGTTAAAAAAAGGCCCGAAAACGGAGTGTGCAGAGGCCCCAAAATGGCCGGCGGATGGACGGGACTTCGGCAATATTTGCTGTACAAAATGCACAGACATTTTCACTCACTTTTTGTGTGGGGAGGAAAGTGCGCCTTATACACTGAAAAATACGGTATCCTATAGCCGCTCTGAAAAAAACACAACGGTTCCGTCCGTTTTGAAACCAGCAGCTCGGCCTGGCAACTTTTCTCGGCTTGGCAAACTTTTCTCGGCAGGCGAGTCGGCTAAGGCAGTGACATTCGTGGAAAAGAAGGAGTGAGACTCTCCTCAGATAAGGCTGCCTTACCTTATTGTCTCCCTTGGACCATTGGCCAAAGTGCTCCATCTCTTCAACCAGCTCGTCGCAAGCCGTGTCGGTGAATAGGGGGAACCAGTAGACATCCGGGCAGGGCTGGACAAGGGAAGGACAAGGGATTAAAAATAAATAAATCCAGAGCTGTCTGGGGCTATTTTGCAGCAATTTCTATGTTTCATTTTTATTCTGTTTTATTTATTCTGTTTCATTTCATTTATTTTATTTATTTTAATTTGATCATTTCATTTCACTTCGCTTCGCTTTTCATTCCATTCCATTTT
This sequence comes from Myanophis thanlyinensis, assembly GCA_017656035.1. Classification (NCBI taxonomy): domain Eukaryota; kingdom Metazoa; phylum Chordata; class Lepidosauria; order Squamata; family Homalopsidae; genus Myanophis; species Myanophis thanlyinensis. Next base: position 10,219 of record JAEANM010015948.1, read on the forward strand.
ATTTCTATTTTTATTCACTTCACTTTTCGTTTTATCTGATGCATTTTATTTTTCATGTATTTGATTTCATTTCGCTTTTCGATGCACTTTAATTTGACTTCGCTTTTTATTTTTTTTATTTTGAAACTTTTATTTTTAATTTATTTGATTTCATTTCACTTTTCATCGTGTTTTAATTTTACTTCACTTTTCACTTTATTTTGTTTTATTAATTTTCTTTTTCATTTGATTACTTTTTACTTTTCATTGTATTTTAATTTTACTTCACTTTTCATTTTATTAATTTTGTTTTTTTATTTGATTTCATTTCACTTTTCATTGCGTTTTAATTTTACTTCCCTTTCCATTTTATTTTATTAATTTTATTTTTTATTTAGTTGATTTCCTTTCACGTTTCACTGCGTTTTAATTTTACTTCCCTTCACATTTTATTTTATTCTAATTTTATCATATAGCGGCCATCCCAAACAATTATGGCCAACTCAGAATCTAAAACGTAACATTACAAACATTACAATTAAAATGCTAAAAAGATTTTAAAACAATAAAAAAAAAACCCCACACCATTAAAACATCGAATTCAAGTACAGATCATCCTCGACTTACAACCACAACAGAGACTCAAAATTTCTGCTGCTAAGCGGGCTTTGCCCCATTTCACGACCTTTCTCGCCGCAGTCGTTATGTGTGCTAGGCACACGGCTGTTAAATGAATCAGGCTTCCCCACTGACTTTGTTTGTCGGAAGGTCGCAAAAGAGAATTGCGTGACCCGGGGACACTGAAACCGTCGTAAATATGAACCCGTTGCCAAGCGTCTGAATTTTAATCATGGGACCAGGAGGTTGCCGCAAGCATGGAAAAACGGTCATAAGTCACCTTTTTTCTGTGCCGTTGTAACTTGGAACAGTCACTAAAGAGAACTGTTGTTAAGTCGACTACCCGTGTACATGCAAAGCAAGCAATGGTACAAAGTACCAGCTGAAATGAGCAAAACAGCCCATTTTTCAGGAAGGCGGTCTTCCCTACAAGGGGGGTTCGAGCCCCCTTCTCCTCTTTTCATTCCTGCCCTCCAACACCCACCCCTCAACTCTACCACAAACTGTGAAGAAACACAATTTACCGTTTCTACCAATTTCCCTTTTAAGGCGTCCGTGTAGTTTGGGTGAATGTATTTCTCGTTCCAGTCCTGTTTTGCGAGATGGAGAGAGAGAGAGAGAAAAAAAAAAAATAAAGAAAAAAATGGACAGGATACTTGATTTGTTGTCCCCACCCGCAACCCCCCCCCCCAAAATAAAACCTCTTAGTAGTAGCGCCTCTTTTGCAAATCTACCCCTCTTTTGAGACTTTGGGGGCTGGGTTCCCAAACGACATCAGTGGTGGAATTCAATTTTTTTTTTTTACTATCAGTTCTGTGGGCGTGGCTTGGGGGGAGGTCATGTGACTGGGCGGGCGGTTTCTGTAACCAGGGCAATAAAGATTAGGCTGGAAACAACACACAAATGTTTCTTTCCTGCCTTCCTTACGGGATTAACCCTGTAAAGTGGAAAAAAAAACACAAAAGGAGTTTCTTGTAACAACCGGTTCTCCGAACAGCTTAGAAAATTTACTACCGGTTCTAGCGAACCGGCTCGAACTGGCTGAATTTCACCTCTGTCGTACATTTGTCCTTAAATTATGCCCGTTTCTCGTCTGTCCCACCTGCTCTTTGCTCCAATTCCTTCCCACGCCTTCCTTACCAAAACCTATTGTTCTCACCCAGCTCCCCCAAACACGGCAAACCCTCTCTCAAAGATTCCTTTAATTAGCACTGCCAGCAACCCCGGCAAAAAGTTTCTCTCTCAACGCAGGCTAACAAGTCTGTCCATCCGGAAGGTGGATAGTTAGTTGTCTGCTACATCGATTCATCTCCGCCCCCTGCCTTTTATCCCCAGAGCTGGGGGGCGGGGAGCTTCGTTAGCAACGGTGGCTCTTCTGCCCCAAGGACCGGCTCATAGATTTCCACTGCTCTCCTCTTCTCTGCCTTCTGCGCATCAGGCACTGGACCCAGCTATTCCTCCTCTTCCTCATCAGCCACCTCCAGATCTGGGGGCTACTGACTCTCCCATCTCCACACCTGTCTCACTGTCAGCTTCCGGAGAAAGTAAGCCTACTCACCTCCGGGTTGCTGAAGATTTGCCAGAGATCGTTATGCAGGTGGCTCATCTGGTAATTCTCCAAGGAGAGGATGTGGCCGAACTGCTGCTGGTTTGTCAAAAACATGAACACCCCCTGCAGAAAAAAACAAAACAAACCCCTTCCGTTGCATGGATCCACCGCATAACTAGGAAAGATGGGAATCTCTCCCCTCCGCAACTATAATTACATAGATTAACAGAGTTGGAAGGGAGCTTGTAGGTCATCTAGTCCAACCCTCTCAGCCAAGCAGGAGACCCCGCACCATTTCTGACCGATGGCTCTCCAGTCTCTTCTTGAAAGCTTCCAGGGATGAAGCTCTCACAAACTTCCGAAGGCAACTTCTGTTCCATGGGTTGATTGGTCTCACCGTCAGAAAATTCCTGCTTATTTTTAGGTTGAATTTCTCTCGTTGATCAGTTTCCATCCATTATTCTTTGTCTGGCCTTCATTGGGTGCCTTGGAAGACAGCTTGACCCCCTCCTCTTTGGGGCAGCCCCTCAAATATTGGAAGTCTGCTCTCCTGTCTCCCCTGGTCCTTCTCTTCCCTAGACGAGCCATGCCCAGTTCCTGCAACCGTTCATCGAATATGTTTTAACCTCCAGTCCCCTCAAATCATCCTGGTTGCTCTTCTCTGCATTTTTTTCCTAGAGTCTCAATCTCTTTTTTAATAGTGTGGTGACTTTTTTATAGTGCAGTGGTATATTACAGGACTACATCTCCCAACATCCCTGATGCTTCATTTTATTTGTATTTTCCTTCCTCTGACTGCATCTTCTTCCACATCTTGTATAATATAGTAATATATACAGAAAAAAAGCCATTGCAATTTCGTTGAGGGCCTGTATATACTGCACGGGTCAGAAAAAATATCTACAAACATCCCCTCCCATCCTGGACATAAACTGATTTAGCTCCTTCCTTCAAGACGACACTATAAGAATGCCAAAACGACTGGACACAGAGACAAGCAAATCAAAATGTACATCGAGGTGAATTAGCAACTAGAAGAGTAAACATCGTTGAGTTTAAAAAAAAAAATAAAATAAAAT
>JAEANM010015949.1:0-13443 GCA_017656035.1 Myanophis thanlyinensis
TCCTTCATGACTCGTGGACTTCAACTCGTCCACGAGTCATGAAGGAGCCGTAATTGCCCACCCCTGACCTGGATGACTGAGAATCTCTACAGACTTACAGAAAAATAGCATGTTTTCAATGTTACAGATTTTGTTAAGAAGCTAAATCCATACCTTTTGAAAAGTTTGGAATGAACCCTTCTCTAGGATATGAAGTTTAAGAGTATCTGTGGTACTTCTAATTAAATTGCTTCTTCAAGAGAAGAGAAAAGCATTATAATGCATCTGCCCACCATAGCTTCTGGGAAGTAGGAAAATACCACACTTGAGACTAATTCTAAGATACAACATGCAATCAATGAGCCATAAGCTTAAAATAAATATGAATTTCTGCCATATTACTTTGGACATTTAAAAAAGTAAATAATTTACAACTTTACAAAGTTATAATTTACAACAGTAGTTATATTATACGGCAATTATTCACAATGTTAAAAGGTATTAGACTACTGATTCATAACCAAGTAGGACATCCATACTGAAATAAATGAAACAGTGACAGTATTCTTCATATGTGTACTACTGATAACAATTTTTACATTAAATAATTTTGCAGTAAAAACACAAAATTAAACATTTTCTTGTACAAATAAATCAGCTATCCAGCATAAGAAAAGCTATATGTATATAATAGGCATTTATGAATGGCTCCTTTATTGGAATGAAACCAACTGATATACTAAACATTCATATATATGAACTGATTATATTTACAAATAAATTTCTTTCCTAGCTTTTTTACTTGTGATCCACTAACTGGAAATGCTAGTTTGAAGGATCAAACTATGCACAACCATTCTGTCAATTATAACAAAATTACCATAAAGAGAATGGTACCTGAGTATCCATACTGCAATTGAAGAAGTAGCCTGATACCTAGATAGATTGGTGCAGTCAACTTTGGAAAAAAAAAATCCCTCCAATCACTTTGTTTGGAAGAATAAGTAAATTCAAGCTCCTTTCCCCCCCCCCCAAAACAGGTGTTTGACATCAAAGTTGGCCATCTGTCTGATGGGCACATAAGCACATCCTCTTTGCCCCGTTAATGGCTCTTTGGATTGCAGCTATCTGAAATCAAAACCCAGAAAATGCTCAACCAACCAGGTGAACCAGCCATGTCACCTCCGATAAGAAATCAATAATGAGGAAGCACATATTTAACAGTGAGCAGATAGATACAAGAATCAGGCTGCAGAAATGGAGAAGAAATCATTATATAGATTTAAATTAGAAACAAGACTGAGAAAGTTAGCATCTGCTTCTCAGGGTTCTATGTAAAGGAACAGATTTTAGATTCAACGATCATATTAGTTGGAATCATGGATTACTTTATTAAAATAGGGAATTATGTAGTTTTCTTTACCCAAGCAATGATATGTGCAAATTATCAATTAATGATTACAAGATTTGTCCCCAGTAATAAAAATGTTGTACATGAAGAAAAAGAGCACTGGTTTATGTTCTTTTTATGTTTTTTAAGCTCCTCCGTTAGGGCCAGTGAGTTGTTTCTAATCCAGCAGCTCACAAAGAGGTACAATCCAAACCATAATTCAATTGGTTTGAAATTTCAAAAAGCTCATTTTTTCCAAAAAAAAACAATCCGAAGGAACCTCATGTCACTTCATGATACCAGTTTCCCTAATCTATAAAGTACTCTGTAAAATACTGGCATGAACAAATTTCCTTAGCGTTCTGATGTTTTGCTCATATGGAGACCTATTGGCTATTTATTAGCCGTGCAGAAAAGAAATACTAGAACTTCAGACTTCTCTCTTGCTATACAATAGAAAAGAAGCAGTTTTTGCTTGCTACCATTCAGGGTTAATTCTGCCATCTGGCTCTCAGATCAATCAATTGACATCAGAGACTGAGCTAGAGAGCCAATTTCCAGAAATAAAACATAGTCTTTTTTGACAATGACTTGCTGAAGTTATCATTTTCTTTCTGCCGATCTACCAATGTAAGCAATATTAATGTATTGCTTCAAGCTAATGACATCATAGTTTTCAATCAACAATTCCTGAAGTGTCTAAAAACGCTGATTTTCAAAATTCTCCTGTAACTTACATGGGCTGATTTCATAAACTTAACTTCAATTTCCTTCCTCCTCAGCTAGGTTATGTAATCCCAGCACCACTGATAACGTCATGACACATAGTATGATTTAAATTGCCTTAATGCAGTGAAAAGTGCTTTCGTTCAAGATTAAACCATTCCATTACCTCCCCATATCTATATTTCCTTCCTGGATTTTTGGGTGGCTGTAAAGCTGTAGAGAAGCTTAATTATATTTTTAAAAATCATGCATCCTTTTAGGCCTATATGCAGTCTACATTTCTGATCATAGTAACATTTTAACATAGTTTATTTTGTATGAATCAGGAAGTGAATCACCAATGAGATTAATTTTATCCATGTTTATGTCTATACACCTGTTCCCCCTCCTTTTTCAACCAGTCTATTTTTACCTCCTGTCCAACTCTCATTTTTTGCCTTAGTTAGTCAACAATGCACCAGTGGACATATTCCCAAGAAGATTTATCTTCAAAATGTTGGATGTCTGCAACTCTAGGGCTTTCCTGAGTCTGTTAATATGATAGCTGTTATATATGTGGATTATGCCGTTACAGTTATAATTCCATAAGCATGATCTATCGAGATAGAAACAGACGAATAATACATAGTTTACCTGTATTGCTTTGAAGCTCAGTATTTCATATTTAAATCTACAAGATCATCATGTTTATGTAAAAACATCCACTGCAGCTTCTTACAGTACATCAAAGCGAATTAAACCAAACTCAAAAGCCAAGTGAGGAAAAGTTATTTATTGGATTTTTATCCTATCTTTATTTTTGATCAACACAAGGCTGTGTAGATGCTTAATGGTCTTGTCTCCTGTTTTCCCTGCAATAATCCTGTGAGGTGAGTTAGACTCAAAGTAGTTTTTAAGACCATAAATTAAGTTGCAGATCAAAGATTTAATGCTCAGGCCTGCCCACAGCAATCTAGTCAACTAAAGTTCAGTACTAAATTGGCACTAGATAAGGATCAGATGAATTCAAGGGGAGGTTGGATTTGGAGAGTTACTAGCAATGTAACAACTTTAAGCTTAACAATTCTACCTTCTCTTCTCCTACATCTGACCAGCTTTGATAACTAGGAGAACTCTAGATCTCATGGTCTTCTGGTTTCTAGCCTAGCACCTTTGCTACTACACCAAAGGGCCACTACATACTGTTGTTTATGTCTTAATGTACAGTACTTTTAACAATACTCAAACTAGCATCAGTTTTTGTTTCAGGTTATCTGTATATTATTACTATTTGTGAAATTAATTGGCATGCTAATGTTAGTCACTATGGATCACCTTCTGAGTCACTTCATTTTATGATTCTTAATTTAAATGACAATTGGATAAAAAGCTAGCTGAATGAAAAATGACTATACAGGGGAAAATTATCTTAATAATACAGCTAACTTAATTTCTTAAAATTTAACCCTGGCAATATTTAAGATTCAAATATATAAATAGTGTGATCCATCTTTTACGTGATACTTTATCAAAAGAAAATGACACAAATGACCTGCATATTTCAAAACAATCCCAGTAATTGCTACAAGAAGAAAATATATTTATTGCTTATGTGTTTGTGTCTGTTTGCAGTTTGTTCTTCTAAGTTTCAAATTGTATTTCCTATTGCTTAAATTTATTAATTTAATTTACTGAAATGTATGGTGTTTCCCAAAATTCTCAGCCGTTTTCCTAAAAAACTAAATAACCCCCAAATCTGCAATAAAAATCTTCAAAATAACATTGAAATGCCATTAGGCAGTCACAGGACAGCATTAAAACACATATCTTGTATCAACCAGCTCATACTATAGTGCTATGTTTTAAGTGCACTCTTAAAATGTTAGGTCTTGATTGCCTTCTGGAATGGCAAGAGTTTTCTTAAACATTTTCTGACTTTGACTTAAATCTGTCAGAATTTTTCTACTTTTAGAAAAGTTGCTTGCTAATTAAATGTCCTTTTGAAAAGCAGGTACAATATATCTTGTACTCTTTCTTTAAGGAATTAAAATTATAAATTTTCTATGATTTCCAAATCATGAAGCCTTTTAAAGAGCTGGCCTGATTTTTTTTTCCAAATATCATATCAGCAAATTTTCCTAATTAGAAGTAGCTTCTAAAAGTCAATAGCCCATAACACTCAAATATAGAGATGTAGGTATGTATCCTATTGGCTCTCAAATATAGCTTCTCTGAAGAGCCAATCTAGCATCATGGTACTCAGATAATTGTCCTTCTTTCCTTCTGAATTAGGTCTTCTTTTTCAAAAATAGCATGAGAACCGGTAAAACTACTTCTAGTTTGGTATCACCCCATATAGTTGGCAGTGACAAGCAGAGTAAAATCTGCAGGGACCCCATTCCTTCCTTTCCTATAGATCAAAGCTCACAAGCTGACTGCACATGCACATTCCTAATTAATAATCCACTAAAAATCCAAATATGAGCAGTGGCTAATTCACCAGGAGTTCGATTCCCACCAATTCAAAGTTGACTCAGCCTTCTATCCCTCCAAGGTCAGTAAAATTAGGACCTAGATTGTTGGGGGCAATATGCTGACTCTGTAAACTGCTTAAAGGGGCTGCAAAGCACTATGAAGCGGTATATAAGTCTAAGCGCTATTGCTATTGCTATTTTCTCACCAAGTTCATATCTCAATCAGAATCATAAGATATTGTTTTAATACGAACAAAACCAAAAATAAAGCAAGAGAGTTCTCTAATATCGGAGCAAATGAGAAGAGGCAGTCTGTATGACAATATTACATTTATGCCAATGCAAGTTTCTTAATTTTCTACAGGATTAACAGTAGTTTATCACAAAGGCCAAAATCCTAAACTGGAACTCCAAACATAATTAGATAAAGTTCTTCTGGCCATGACTGATGCCAAAGTAACAAGGAATCCTGTTATGTTTCAAAACTGTGAAACTGTGCACTCTCAAAAACATTTACCAGAAGATGCTGAAAATCTAATCCCACTTTACCTACTGCCAGTTTGCCACCCTTATCTTTACTACATTTTGATTATTAGGTCTTTTTGCATAGATCACCACTTTTAGATTTTAATGAAAGCACCAGGCTACATTCTTTTAGTTCAAGAAGAAAATAATTGGGTTGGGTAGCAATAATTTACTGAAAACATCCCTGTTGCAACCTCTCTGAAAAGTCATCTTGATATTACATAGTTTGGAACAGTCCACCCCAAACGAGGTACCCTTCCTTTGCTGAGCATTCTGGGAATTGGAATTAGCCATATTAGAAATTTTAAAAATTACATGCTAACACAAATAGGAGGTAGCCAGTGGTAGAATTCATTTTTTTTTACTACTGGTTCTGTGGGCATGGCTTGGTGGGCATGTTTGGATGGATTAACCCTGTAAGATGGAAAAAATGAGATTTCTTCTAACAACCAGGTCTCTGAACTGCTTAGAAAATTTACTATTGTTTCTAGTGAATAGGCTAGAACTGGTTGAATTTCACCTCTGGGAAGTACCCATTAAAAAGAGTTGTTCTGAATATAGGAACATAATTTAATTTGGGCCTAAAATCTTGTTCAGTGGGATTGGTGAGTCCTGGTAGTGCAGTGGTTAGAATGCAGTATTGCAGGCTAAATCTGCCCACAGCCAGGAGTTTGATCCTGATGGGGCTCAAAGTTGACTGACCTTCCTTCCTTCAAGGTTGGTAAGAGTCCGTTGTGGGCTCCATTTTTGCTGGCAGAGGGCTGCAAGAGGCCGTCCTGGCTGAAAACAAGGCCTGGGGCACATGGCCCCCAAGCTCCATTTTAACTGACAGAGGTCCACGTCCACCCCATCCATGGCCATGTCCACCTGGCCCTCCGAGGTCAAACACAACCCTGATGCCACCCTCAATGAAATTGAGTTTGACACCCCTGGTCTAGATTATACCGAATCAAACAGCCAAAGCAATTTCTTTTTTGTTCTATACAGTAAATCTGACTCTGTGAATAGAAATGAAATCTATTAACTCAATAGTATATGCTTCTGAATAGATTTAGAATTTGAATTATATTCACTAAAATGCTTTCAGAAAAAAAAGTGCCATCAAAATTTGAGAAGTGTTTCTGAAAAAGGAAAAGACATCCAACTAGGAAGGAAAAATATCAAGTTCATCATGGCCTCATTAATAACAACTAAAGGATTATGGAATGCAATTTAGTCCTATTATCTTGCTATAATGCTGCCATACAAGTGTTGAGGTTAGGATATTCCAATAGTAAAATGAGTTCAATATCCCCAAAAATGGCTTTAAAATGTTTGAGACTTGGGAGTATTAAAATAGATATATAAAGACCAGTCAAGTGGAAACAAAATATAAAGATATTGCTAGCTCTAAATAAAACCACATTATGAGAAATATTTGAAATATCACTTTCATATAAATCACCAGCCATGCCAAATTAAAGACAATTTAGCTCATTTGAATAATACTTCTGAATTGGAATTGTTATCTAAGCACAAATGTTTCCTGGTGTGTTACTGCAAACACAAAACACTACAGTTTTGCTCATTACAGTTAATTACAGTGCAAACCTCCTATAATTAAGTATGCCACAGTATTTCAGTCCAAAGTGAACCATTGCTTGCTCGTCCCTTTAAAAGCAATTGGTTTGTGTCGACATTTTCAAGACGTTTCCTCATAATCTAATAATCACATTTGTAAAATTATATTATCACTCTATTTATTGCATCTCCTTCTCTCCTCCTCCCATTGTGTGGATTCCCTGCAAGTCAAGTTTTCGAAAACAACAGCACAACCCTTTAAAACTCTGCTTTATGCAATAACAAAGGGGCAATTGTCTGACTATAACAATATAATTCAATTATACATGCATGGAATTCTTACACTGCATTATTAAGAATTTTTTTCCCCGGGTTTTGCCACACTGTCCATATTACAGCAAGACTGCAGGCAAATGTTATGCGCCCCTTTGCTCAATGCCCTCCTCTTGCTTTTGAAACCAGGAGACCATAATCCTCCCTTTGTGACATCAATCATTTGCTACAGGCCTGTTGTGCCAGACTCTACTGGACAAGCTTTGCTTTCCCTGCTCTGAAGGAGAATTAGCATTGTCATCAGCCAGAGCCCTAAAATGTATCGTGTCCTGAATATGATTTGCCAGGTCAGTTTTGCACATGCAAGAATAGATGTCACCAAAGCTGCAAAGATGTAGCATTTGGACTTCTTGCCTGCTAAAATCTCCCTTGTTTTGTGCTCATTTATCAAGCCTGCCATTTGAAACTATGGAGAAGCTAAAGAAGGGATTGGGACCGAGGCCAACATTTGCCTTCCCAAATCTTTAGGTTTGATCTCTTATATTTAATAGAAAAGGAAATGGATGGTCCTGAACTTAGAATAAAGAAGAACTTTACAGCAAAATAATTATTTATTTTATTTATTTATTTAATCGAATTTATATACCGCCCCCTCTCCCTAGGGACATGGGGCGGTGAACAGCCAATAAAAACAGAAAACAGAATACAAAACACAATTAAAAATCAATTAAAATAATTAAATGGAGGCTGATTTAGAACAACATTTAAAATTAAGAATCAGTTAAAAACCCACAATTTAAAACAAATTAAATATAAAATTTAAAATTGATTTAAAATTAAATAACCCTCAGGTATCAGGCCAGGCCGGCTCGTTGAAATAAATGGGTTTTTAGGGCACGTTGGAAACCCTGGAGATCCATAATAGTGCAAATCTCCGGGGGGAGTTCATTCCATAGGGAGGGCGCTGCCACAGAGAAGGCCTGGACCCTCGGGGTTGTCAGGCGACATCGCCCAATGATGGAACCCCGAGGAGGCCAACCCTGTAGGAGCACACCGGTCAGCTGGAGGCTGATGGTGGCAACAGGCGGTCCCGAAAGTACCCGGGTCCCAAGCCATGGAGCGCTTTAAAGATGAGAACACCTTGAATTGCACCCGGAAGGCCACAGGTAGCCAGTGCAGCTCGTGCAGGAGAAGTGTTACGTGGGAGTTCCTAAGAGCTCCCATAAAGTTTAACTTTAAGCTAAAAAGAAGGTCACAACAGATTGCAGCTAGCAAAGAGAGACAACTATGATATGACTATACCAACAATGGCATAACATTTTCACCTAAAATGAAAAGCTATTGTTAGTTCAAATGCTTATCACTCATTTTGGCTTATCAGAAGACTCCAGTCACTAGGAACTGTAAAATAATTAGATTTGGATTTTTCTGAAGAAAATCTGTCAAAAAACATATTTCTCATATTATGCAAGTCATGGGTCACTGATATATTCTCTATAGTCATTAAAGGATATATTTCCTGGAATTGTTGTCTGATTTTGTTTTACAACGAAACCCAGTTCTTCCAAAGCAAAAACATACATTTAAGTATTTCTCCTCTTAATTTTTTTTCCTTTTAGTCATGAAAGGATAGGTGGGATGTATCCAGCCTTCAAAAACTGTCTTTTAACTGTTTATATAACAGTCCTAAACACATTTTCTACACGTATTTCTAACAATAAAGATGTTATTGAGTTTTGCTGTAATCACTAATATGAGGGGGTTGACATATGTAACATACATTTTCTGTGTGTTGTACTGGATCTATATGTGATCTAATTAAGCTACTTATTCAGAGATGCATAAAACAAGACTACACCATTTATAATAAATCAAAATATCTTTTATCTATTATTTGCTTGTGACTTCCCCCCATGATTCTTCAGCAAAGAGGCCTGAAAAGTTCTTGCTTTGAGGGGAGGTTTATAGCTTAAGGCTGCAGTTTATGACTATGCTGAGGTCTGAGCAACTTATTGACTGGAGGGTTTTGTTTTGAATGGCGGCTGTAGGCAATTCACTAAAGCTTTCTTTCAGTATGAATTGTTTATGCTTAGTTCTTGGTAGTTACATTACAAATTCAGAAGAGGATGTTGATCCCTTGAGATAAGGGCAGAGTTCACAGCTGGGGCTTTGCATGAATGGGTCTCAGTGAAAAAAGAAATTTAGCATTGGGGTTGAGAAATGCTATTAAACCCTTCTTTCTTTCCTCCATACTCCTGCACTAACCAATGTTTCTTAGGCAGACCAGAGAACAGAGGACAAAAAAAGGAAATGCACAAAGATTGCAGCAAGGGGACCAAGGTTGAAAAAAAATGCAAAACTATGAAGAATATTTTTATTTTTATTTATTGTAATTTGTCAAACAGATCTTTGTCAAATATCTCTTTGCCTGGGAAGAAAATTTGGGCTGCAGCCCTCTTATCTGGGATCTACTACCTTTATTAGGTCAATTGAAAGTACAGATAATACAGGCAGTCCGCAATTTATGATCACAATTGAGCCCAGAATTTCTGTTGTTAAGTGAGACATTTGTAAGTTAGTTTTGTCCCATTTTACCATCTTTCTTCCCACAGTTGTTAAGTGAATCTGGCTTGCCCATTGACTTTGCTTGTCAAAAGGTTGCAAAAGGTGATCACATGACCTTGGGACTCTGCGTATGAACCCAGTTGCCAAGCATCTGAATTTTGCTCACATGTTGATGGGAATGCTACAAAGGTTGCAACTGAAAAATGATTATATATCACTTTTTTCAGTGTCATAACTTTGAACAGTTACTAAATGAACTGTTGTAAGTCAAGGACTGATAAAGTGTCAACCCTGATTGTACCATTAGTTGTTCCCACTTTTACCTTTCCCAGAACTTTATGAGAGGTAGGAGATACCTTAAATAATTATTTTTCAATTAGAAGTATAGTCAACATATCTTCTGAATTTTGGAAGAAGACAAATAGTGATTCATCTCATGACTTTTCTGCTCATAAGATACTATTTCCACATGTAAAATTTAAAAATTATTCCTGCGCTTTAAGTATTGATTGGGTAAACCATTGTTCTTGGCTGTCATAATTTAAAGATTTTGTATTTGTTTATTTATGTACACCAATAATAAATATATACATTTGAATGCATATAGGAGAAGTCCAGATGTTCATGCAAAGGAAGAATTATGGAAACACATTCAGTAAGTATTTCTGCAAGTATGGAGACCTATTATTAGATAATATTTTTTATGCATGTGATTGTTTAACTTTTAAACTCTTCTTTTCCAGAAAAGAACTCGTGGATCCATCTGGCCTATCTGAGGAACAACTAAGAGAGATTCCATATACTAAAATAGAGTGAGTTTATTTATTGGACAGGAGTTGTGATGTAATGTAATGTAATGATGTCCCTCTACAAATGTATCTGAAGACATAATTTGAGGCTAATCATACAAGATTAAATAGGATTGCAAATATCAATCTAAATTTTAAAAGGCACAGATCTACTCTGTTTCTAACATCTCAGAAACAAATGAGAATTAATAAGCTTCTAATTATATACTATTGAATCCAATAAAAGTGAGTTACTTATTTTATGTTTTGTTTGAGTTTCACTTGTGTGGGAAAAGTCCTGAAATGTGATATTGCAGAAATCCCACTCCACCTGTAACTTTGCTGAGGTTAGCTGTGATATGGGAATTGTAGTCCAACATTTTGAATGCATGAAGTTGAGAAAGCCTGTCAAAGTTATTCCTGTCAGCATCAAGCATAGAACTGGGCGCTTTTTTTTTTTTTTAGAGAAAACCATATTTTATTCAGGAACTTGGTGATTGTTAAATATTTTGAAACTTGAAGTCCATGCATGTGGAGGGCATTCATTAGCGAGAAGTGCCTAAATTGCATGATAAATATAAATGTGGGAGGAAACTTCAAATCTTTACTCAGGTGCACTTGAGTTGTTCATATCAATTTTAGTCCTCTCTGTTTTCCGTATGACCAGCAGATAATGGATTTAGATACGATTGAATCAAATTTAGCTTTAAGTGCTCTAGTTTCCTGTGATTTTGTTATATATCCTGTTGAATAACAGATATTTTTCATTCATTAAGATTTGAGGGAACACTTTCAAGCTACCTTTCATTTTGAAGTTTTTTATTCTGATCATCCAAACTGACTTTGACTTTCTTGACCTTCCTCAGCATAGCATCACTAATTGCCAGAGCATAGTTGGTCCTTTCAGATCAAGCTCCAGTTTCATTCCATTAATTGGCCATCTGGGATTTCCATGTGGTGATGTGAACAAGTGCTTCTGACAGGAGTTGAGTCATGTTTTGCATCACAATGTGATTCTGACACACCACTGAGTAGGAATAAAGAGTAGTGGTATAGGCATGAAAGCTAGACATGAAGCATTTCCTTCAGTGTATTTATCTTTCAATGTGCGTGCATGCACATGTCATTTTGCATGGCTTTAATCTCAAGATAATACTATTGAAAATGTGTGAACAAGTGACTTTTAAGGCTGAAATAAATTATGAAAGTTTCTCAGTAGGTTCTGAATAATAAAAAAATCATGACCAAAATGTCAGGGAAAAGTCTACTGGTTTGTTCTCTGTCAGAAACAAATTTTTGTGAGAGATTAAAGATTCAAAGCTTGCAATTTCCTTGGGTACAAGTTTTGGATCAAAGGTCTTATAAAAAGAAACCTTTATCCTAGCAATTTATGTTACAACATTAGAAACAGAGCTGCATGTGTAAAATTCTAACCTTAAAAGTAATAATAAGATTTCACTTTACCCAATGTTAAATGGTTAAAAGGATGCTGATGGAATAATGTACAAAATGAATAAATGGCCTCATTGATTATAGGTGACTTACAGAGACACATCAACATTTTCCTCATTTAAAAAAAAATTAGGTTCCTCCCCCCCCTCCCCCCAGAATCTGAATTTCCCACCATATACTGGCTTGCTTCCTATAGTAAACTGGGCCAAGGAAATCCAAGTTCTACAAACTGGAAAAAGAGTTAATACCAGTTAACTAAATCCAAGATCTACAGTACCTCTAAATCGATCTAGCTCTAAGTACACCCAGCTTTGCAGATTTAACTACGTAACTCTCTGTTCACTCTGCCAATTACGGAATTAGTTAATCCTAACCTTTTCAAAGAGGCCTTGCAAAAATGGGAATCTAGGCATTTGCTGTCAATGGATGTTTGGTCTTTATGTGGGAAGAAAAAGAATGAGAATAAATTAACGGGTATTGAAAAGGTCAACTCCCCAAATCCATCTAAAATGGTGCTTTAATTATACTGCTAGAATTTTTTTCCATCCTAGCTTGGAACAAAAAAGGGGGCAGGAAGTGATAGCCCCCCAGCCTGCTTTGCAAGATCTGGAATAACTGAAAATATTTGCCACAACACAGACCTAGCTCTGCTTGATTGTGTGCTTTCTGTACATAATGGCAAGAATGAATGGTTTAAAACTCCCATGAGGGTCCCAGAAGAAAAGAGGTTGGGAGACCCAGTTCAAGTTCATCCTTAGCAATGGATGTTCACCATCTCTTATTCAATTCATTTTATAGGTGTTAGGGGAACAAATTGGACTTTCAAGCTAAGAAGAAAGATGGGGTATAAATCTAATGAGATACCTTACTTTTTTATAGTGTCCAAAGCTTTTTGAATATATTCTTTTTCAGTAATCTGTACAGCTGATCTGAAAATTGAGGTTCATATGACATTTGATGTAGCAAGAGGCTGAGAGAATAAGTGTCAATTGTATTGCTCACATTTCCAAACTCTTATTAGAGTTGGCCTATAGTTAAATGTCATGGAGAAAATATCTATGTAGTCTCTTAAGAATTGACATGGATTTGATGGCACAAAATCAATTAATAGTTAAGTGGGGATTCAGAGATGAAAGAACTACCTTATTCTGTTCCCTTCATGGTGAAGGGAGGGACATTTTCATTTTCTGACTTTATTTTCCTATTGTGTAAGGAAATTCTATAGTTCTATATAGGACTGAGTGCATTTTTTCTAAATTCGAAATACATGATACCATGACACAAACTAGAAATACATGATGCCATGACACATTGCAACTAGGATGCAAAGTCTACCCTTGATGAACCTGTGTGCATTATTCTTTTCACTTGCCAGTTTGCAAACACTACATCCCTTTTCATAGCATTTGAAGAGAAGGTCTCAAAGGGAGAGGTTTAGGATTGGAGTCTTAATTCAGCTTATACTCCTAGTTGAGTTCAACCAAGCTGTAATATGCATCAGTATTGCAACAACAACCAAGAAGCATTTCTTCTTCACGGGAAGGAATATATTGTAAGATGACATTTTACCTTCATTTTTATAAATATTTCTATGAACATTTAAAAAATCTATAGGATATAAGGAAGAACGTCTTCATTTTCAAAGTTTTTGATTTGGTACTGAAACTTGGCTATATCTTTTTTCTATTTTGTTGGAACATAATATTTTATATGTATGTGTGTGTGGTTGTGT
>JAEANM010015950.1:0-13442 GCA_017656035.1 Myanophis thanlyinensis
CTCTCTCTCTCTCTCTCTCTCTCTCCCCCCCCCCACTCTCCCTTTATAGCTGAAATGATATGAAAATCTTTTAAAAACTGATTTAGAAAACCAGGTGCAGGCAGGAAGAGAAAACTTTGATTAGTACCACCAGACTACATTAACTACTCAGCAGCCAAAAATGTGCACTACCCGTATAAATAATAGGAGTTTGGAGGGTTGCTGTTTGATTTTTCAGGACGCCCAGTGCAATTAAGAAAGCCCTTCACACATCCAGAAAAGGCAAATGTCAGTTCTTGTACAATAACCTACCTGAACAGAGATTAAGTTGACACATCAAGGTCCCTGTCTACTAGCATTGTTGGCACCCTCCTATCCTAACTAAAGGCAAAGGTATTTTTCTAATAAGCCAAATATTGCTCGAAAATCAAAAGCACAGTACCAGCTCCCACCAACATCTGGGGCTAATAAAAATATATATGATCTGCTTGCTTCCTTGATTGGATCTAATCTTTGTACTGCAGTCTGCAGTTGCTGACCAAAAATCTCGGTAGAGGTTTCTCCCGAGAAAGTGGACTGTGTTGGACAATTGGACAAATATGCAAAAGTAGATTATGCTGGGGGTGGGTGGGAACCACTCATCTAAATAAATAGCCCCACATTCCCAGAAAAGAGGCACGATTTTGGAAAGTGAGTCTGATAAAATTGGGTCCTGACTACCGTAGAAACCACCATTTAACACCTGTCGATCCTGCACATTTAAAAATAAAAGGGGGTGGGGGTTGTAAAACTTTAGATGCAGCTGCTGAAACACACAAGCAACGGTACCGGGTCGACTTTTGCTACCGCTTTGCAATCCAAATGTGTTAGAACACCAAAGCTTTGTGGGCCTTTGCATGCTTTTACTCTTCAAGGAAAACGAATGCAGACCAAGAGTCCTTCACTGAGCGGCCAAATATGGAATGCCGTAGTGATGGGGGAGGAATCGCAGGTGGCTATCGGGATTCAGACAGGAAAGGTTTCTGTTTACAAGCAGCAAATCTGGTTCACCGCCAGCCTCTGCAGATTTCAACCCAGCGTCTCTTCCTCCACGTATCCAGGCAGGGCCCCTTCCCAGCCGAGAAATAACTTGACTCGACCCGATGCGGAACTTTCTGGCCGGGATTCCTATCCCCTGCCACCTAGAAGAGCAAAAGGGCTTCTTTCAGGGCAATCATTTCCCGCCGTAGCTACCTTGGTTGACGTGGGAGCAACTTGCCGTTGGGAAAGTTACGGAAAGCGACGGCCTGTAAACGTCACGTATTTCTCCCAGATTTGTTAAACGCATTTGAAGTTAGAGATCTCGAAAACTGGAAATACGAGGGGGGGGAAGAGACGGCATTGCTTTTAGTTTCATGGCTCTGACAATCGATCCAGGGGATCCCGAGGTGTTTGTGCCATAGTTCCCTGTCCCAAATCTGGAGCTTTGGAAGGAGATCGAGCTCTGAGTAGCATTAACGCGACCTTATAAAGAGCCTCTTGATCCGAAAGCCAATTTTAAAGCACGAAGTTAGACTGGATCGGATTCAAGACATTAGGATCGAATTCACGCCAAGCATTTCCCTAGATGGACTTGAGCTGCTTATTTTTTTAGTGGGGGAGGAGGGCTGCTCCGGCTGACTTGGTCTTGGTGAGACATCACCGTTTAACTCCTACGAGCACCAACCGGAAGGCAGTAGCACGAGCGCAAAAGTTGGCTATCGAAAAAGTAGAGCAAAAGGTTTTTTTTCCCCCAGTAGGTCCAATTCATTGCCGAGTCTTCAAAGCAGGGTGGTCCTTAACAAAGTGATTTGTTTTTGAGAGGGACGCAGGCATCGACCCAAAGCCCAGCTGCCTTTCTTTGACTAGAGCTTCCTTTCATCTGAGTAAGGACGGTAGAGAAGCACCCTTACTCAGAATTTGCAGGGTAGTTCGGAAGAGCCAATAGCTAAGACATTGGTCTAACTAACTAGATAGATAGATAGAATTCTTTATTGGCCAAGTGTGATTGGACACACAAGGAATTTGTCTTTGGTGCATATACTCTGTGTACATAAAAGGAAACTAGCCATGTCAGGAGACCACAAAAGTGGCACTGAGACTGCAACCCTGATTAAAAAAAAGAACTAGGGTATAAACCAGGATGCAAATTTATTTTAATTGAATTAAAATAAAAATTAGTTGGCATGCTTCCTCTCTGGACATGTAATTTTCCTTACAGTGTACAACACACACACCCCTCCTGGTTTCTGTTACATAAGTATGAACTCTGGTAACACAATCTTTGGAGGTCAGGAGTACAGAGGAAGATATGCACCCGAGGCTTACTGAGGTCTTGGATAGAAAATAGGGGTACAGTATTAGAAGGCGCGTTTAATAGGAATTCCCCCTCTGTTTAATCGGAGAATTTGACTTTTCGACCCTATTTGAAACACTGCCTAAAACTCCGATGAATTGTACCCGACCTTTCTGAGCTCATCAGAATGTTCTGCCTGGTGCATATGATTAACAAGAAAGTCTTTGAGGACAGTCTTATAATAAATACAGAACATAATACTTTTTATGTGTGGCCAAACATTCAGCGACTATTCGCTTAAAAGCAAGCTCTCTCTTGAAAGTATTGGCGTTTACTTTTGAGTAAAGATATCACAAGATCCGCATGAAATGGTAAACCATAGCTTTTTCTTAATGTAAGCGCAGTCAAATTTGAGGCGCTTGTTTTTGCTGATTGGATAACTGTCACACGTTGCATAATATCGATGTCTGGCCAACTGCGCTGACCTAAACTGCGCATCCAACTGGATCGGACTCCTTTTCTTAGCCACCTTATACTGTAAGTAAATTTGAATCCAATTGATTTAATTAATATCAATTAAGTCCCGTTGTTAATTTTGTTTTTAAATGGGATTCTTTGGGTTTTAAGAGAACTATAAAGCCTTACGTTCAAATAAACAATCTCAGTATCCTACGTCTTTAAATGCAGTGGAATATTTTCGAACTCGGCAAAGCTCCTCTGTATCTAAGGCAGCGTCTTCATATACTGCCATAAAAAGCGTTGACAAACGCTTTTTATACAGGCAGGGCGGTCAGCGTATCCAGCAATCGCCGTCATCTGCCTTTGAGATCAACCGCCATACAGATGACTTCCAAGGGGCTGGATTTTGCCATCTCCCTTTCTGTTGTTCAAAATCAGCCTCAGTTAGCTCAACTAAAGGCGTTACCTTCCAAGTCCGGAGTACATTTTTTAAAGAAAGAAGCCTCTCGTAGAGGGAGCATCTCATGAACTAGAGCTGGAAAGCTATTCTGAAAAAGGTGTTTACTGTGGTCTTTTCTACCGGATTTTAAGTTCGGCCCAGCAGGCTTTCTAGGGAGCTGCCCGTTATTGGCTGGAACTAATGATTTCCAGCTGAACCGAAAAGTTTCAGTAGCTGTGTGTTTATCCCTCCTTTCCTCCCACTTTGTTTTGATTTTCCCCCCTCCGGTTCTAAAGACATCCTGGCTTGCTTTTTTTCCAGAGGCTCGTGCCACCTGAAATATTGAGTATTTCATGGTGGTGGAAGCTTCAAGTCAGGAGAATTTGCTTGATCGGAGCTCCGTGTAGCAGATGTAGTGAAGCGAATATTTCATTGCATTTCACGAAACAAGTTCTCTAAAACTCGAGTCCTACCAAACGGGTCACAAGCCTTAATCTAGACCAAATGCAGACAAAGTTCTGAGCCCCAACCCAGAGAATCCCCATCTTAGCCGCCTAGCGTACGTTGGGACCCAGACGATCTGATGAGTTGGTGATTTAACGTGTGGGATTGACCCAGAGAATGGATTTCATTCAGTAAACCGTGGCTAATTTACAAGGGAGCCACTTGGACGAACGAAACCCCTACCTGCAGTCTGCCTACACTCGTATTCGGTGGGGCGACCTAGAACTGGATTGTTTCTCTGCAAGATGTTTCTTTTGGACAACGCAGCTTGGTTGGAACCGCGGGCGTTCGGATGCAAAAACTGGACCTCGCTGGTTCTGTTTCTAAGATTTGCTGAGCTAAATCGAAAAAGGAATTTCCCGGTGGCTTTATCTGGCGCGCCTCTCTGCAAACTTGGAGCCTTCCGGAGCCATCGCCAAAGAGATGGCAACTTTCTTTCCAGGTCCGCATCAGGGCTAATTCGCCTACCAACTGCCCTCCGTCCGGCTCTCCCCTCCCTCATTTTCTCCTCGCTTTGATTTTGCCAGCCTTGGTAAAAGAAAGTTGTTGTTTTATTTTGCCGCGCACTCTCTCCTAGGTCAGCCCCAAACTGTTTACAAGACCTACGACGTCCCCAAAGAGAACGAAGAGCCCGAAGAGCCGCAGACGCAGTTTGTGTAAACCCGGTTTTGATTCCTTCCCTCCGAAAATTTTGCTCCATTCTTCCGTATTTTTCTTTAAAACTAACAGCTAGATCGCAGCCAATCACACGTCTCACGTTGCCATCCTCCGCTACCAACTTAAAGCCGAAGGCTTGGCGGCGTCTTGGGGTTGCATCAAAGAAAACATAGCCAGGAAAAGCAAGCAGGGCATTTATTTGCACTTCAGGCCTTTCCTAAGCGCGTGAAAAAGCTACAGCGTCAGACTCCGCGTCGAGAATCGACGTCGCCTGCTTTTCAGAGGCCTCCGCAAAATTGGAAGAATTCAAAAACCAGCGGAAAGGAGGAAAGGTTTACGGAAGTCGGCGGGAATCCGTTTCCAACAAGGCTTCAGGACCGGGCATTCGTTTTTGGAAATGAGCATGCGCAAAGGATGCCAGGCCGGAAATTAACGTGGAAACGACATTCTCGCTATCAGTGGCGTTAGGGAGTGGTGCAGATCTTAGATAACCGTGAAAGCTGGTGAGGATCGGTGTGGGTCTGCAGGAGAAGTGAGGGGCTAATACAAAGCGTTATAATTTATCTCTGCAATGGCCTACTCCATGTATTTGAATAAGGCAAATTAACCCCAAGGCATCTTAATTACCTAATGTTCCCCAGTAGTGTTAGAGCCTTCCTTCTAGAATTTAGGCTCTGGGAGAGATTAATGTCTTATATAAATGCCCCTGGGTCTGGGAGTGACTGGCAACCTAACGAAATCTTAACCATTCTGCTTTAAGTTGGGTGTGAATCGCTTGGTGATTATCATTATATCTTTGTTTTGTTTTTTGCATTCTCAAACTCTTTGGTAGAGTTGTGAATATGATTTAGGAGTCCCAAAGTTAAATATTCCTGGTGGTACAGGTAGTCCTCAATTTATGGCCACAATTGAGCCCAAGATTTGTGTGAGATATTTGTAAAGTGACTTTTGCTCCATTTTATGACCTTTCTTGTCATAGTTAAGTGAATCACTGCAGTTAAGTTAATAATATGGTTGTCAGGTAAATCAGGTTTCCCCATTGACTTTGCTTGTCAAAAAGTTATATAGAAGGTGATCACATGACCCCGGACAACCATCATAAAAATGAGTCAATTGCCAAGTACGTGAGTTTTGATCATGTGACCATGGGGATGCTGCAATGATTGTAAGTATGAAAAAGGTCATACATCATTTTTTCCAGTGCTGTTGTAACTTTGAATGGTCACTAAATGAACTGTTTCTGAGTTGAGGACTACCTGTACTTATTTACAGGATCCCAGGCCCATCTTGGCCTAGTTCTGTGTCTTCACTTTTACCGGGGATGTTAGTGAGAATTAGGGCTCATAAGCTTGTCTGTGGTCAGCCCATATGAAGACAATGTTCTCCTTCCATCTCAAAAGGTAGTGCCTTTTGCTGGGCCAAGCCATGCCTACATATCTCCCTTCTTCTTCTTTCGGATGTCCCATTAGGGGTTGCCACAGCGAATCATCTTCCTCCACCCAACTCTATCCTCGGCATTCTCCATTCTCGCCCCAATCACCTTCATGTCCTCTTTTAGCACATCCATATATCTCCTCTTTGGCCTTCCTCTTGACCTCTTGCCTGGCAGATCCATCTCCAAGATCCTTCTACCTAAATAATCACTCTCCCTCCTTTGCACATGTCCAAACCATCTCAATCTGACCTCTCTGACCTTGTCCTCAAAACAGCCGAGCTGAGCTGTCCCTCTGATCTCCTTCATATCTCCCTGCGGCATTTAATTTCCTGTTTGTATCCTGTGGCGAGGATGCTCCGTCCTCTCCAATAAAATTGGTGATGGCCCACCACAGCCATTTTGTCCTGGGCCACTGGACTGCCTGCCCACTTCTGAATGGACTTCTCCACATGAAACAGTAGCTTTATTAACTGGTAGATTAGTGAAAGGATAGCTTTTTCTCTTTTTGTCAGATTCACTGATGGTGAACTTTTTTTAAAAAAACCCAGGTAAATGGATAACAGTTTTGCCAGTTTTCCCTTGTAGCTCAAGTAATAAGGAGTGTTTTATTTTCCCCCTCCTCCATGGGTATACATGCTGGATTGAGAGTGAGGGAAAGTCAAGGGTTCAAAGTCTATGGGTGGAAGCCCTATGTCCTCAAAGACACTCACTTGGCAGATATTGGGGCCGGGACAGGGGAATCCACAAACCAGTAGTCCATGGTAGTCATCATCCAGATAAAACACTTGGCTAAAATGACCACCAAAGCTGAAGAACAAGATTTAAATCTAGACAGCAGTATCTAAAGCTAGCTTAATTTCCTATGAGTTTCAGCATGAGAGGCAAGCAGCTTATGGGAGCCATGCCAAACAGACCTTAAGCTCAAGGAAATGCTTGGCTGCTACCTAGGCATATGTCTATTAAAACAAAAATGTTATTAATCTTTTTAGGACATTGTTTATTATTTAGATTTGGTAGGCTAGTTTCATAATTCTTTAAAAATAGTGATAACCTAACCAAGAGTGATTGGATTCATACACAGTGATAAGACATACTGAGGTTTGTTTGGTTTTGTCTTAGTATGTTGAGTGCAATGAGCCATAATTTATAAACCATGTTATTGTGGGTTAGAATTGTATGTTAACTTATTTATGACATGTTCAACAAAGAAAAATTAGAATGATGATATAAAGTGAAATATAATTCTGCTGCCAGCCTAGTTTACATATAGTACCAATAAATAAGGTAATTTGTTTGTTCTGGCTGTGTGGATATAACATTTGTGATGTTAAAGTGTACTTTATATGATTTAGTTATTGTGTGAACTCAGCAAATGTACTTTATTCAATAAACTATGGTTAATACAAACAATGGCTTGGTCCAGCATTTAAAGCCAGCTAGTTTAGCTCCTCCAGCCCTCCACTATAGTTCCCATCATCCACAGCTGATATAAATTGTACAATTTGCATCATGTTGCGGATTCTGCCTAGCATTTTTTGAAATGGGCCAATCTCAAAGTTGTTTATGGGAAATTTAACCTACAGTACATCATTTCCTATTTATCCTATATCCCATACTGTATCCTATTGTCTTAATTTAGATAAAGCATTTAAAGATATATGCCCCTACAAAAAAAAGATGTCACTGATTTATACCTCAAACATTATATTCTCCATGGCTCCTGCAAGAGACAGTCATGACAATTGGAGCACCTATCTTTCTGCTCCTCCTCGTTTAAAAAAAACAACTCACTATTGAAGGAAACAAAAATGTTCTACAAAATGAAGTTATTCTTGTCCATAAATTAGTTTGGAAGATTTTTTTAAAGTAGACTATTACAGTGCACATGTGGGATGGGGGAAAAGAAACCATACCTGGCTTCAGGATGACCTATGTATTATATTCTGTGCCTCTAATATGATATCCATGGGAAATGATGTCCTCTCCCCCCCACACTATTTCAACAGCTTGTACTTTTATTAAGGATAGGCATGAGGGGTGTGTGTGATGTTGTGTCCTTTTGCAATCTAATGGTTTTTTCTCCCTTGTTCTCTCTCCCATTCCCCCCCCCCTTTTTTAGGGAAAACAATGAAAATTCCAGTTCCAATGGCCACAATCCACTTTCCTCCTCGCTCAACGGCAATAAGACAGTTTTGGGCAGTTCTGAAGATGAGAAAACACCTTCAGGCACCCCAGATCATTCCTCCTCCAGCCCTGCCTTACTTCTCAATTCAAACCCAGGCTTACAGCCTCTCCACAGCTTGGGTCATCCTCAAGGTCCTAGTGCCATTCCAGTTCCCAGCGCGGACCCTCTGCATCATCACAGTTTGCAAGACTCCATCCTCAACTCCATGTCTTCGAATCTGGTTGATCTCGGCTCTTAAAAGTATTTGCTGAACCTACCATGCTCCCTGAACCCAGGGTCTCTCCATCTGGGTTGACCTCTTTTTCATCCCCCCCTTTCCCCCCACTTAATTCCTCTGCTCCACAAACCAAGGATCTGAAACCTTGGAAGGATCTATAAAGTGGATCCGTTGTTTCACTTTGGATCAATTGCCGGGCAGCTGACTGTTACCTTATCTGGAGCATACTGTAAATTCAGAAAAATTGTAAGCTGCCCAATGACTTAAGAGGATGTGATGAAACTCACTGCAGAAAAGTGGAGGACAAACATTGCTATAGGATGGAGGAAGGGAGGGGATGATTGGGGGGTGGAGGTTGGTGTGAAAACTGTTCATTTGACAGAATGAAGGCCGGGAGTCTCAGTCCACACAACCTCTTGAATGGGAGATCTGACCCACAGTTGGATTTCAGCTTCTTAGCATGCCTCTGTAAATGTGCCTCAACCTGATCTGCAGGGATCAATTCACAAAGCTGTTGAGAACGGAAGAGCTGAAGCCAAAGCACCATCAATTTCAGCAGAATATTGGGAAGCACTATTTCTCCCCTATAGTTGCTCCCACCACTATCTGGCATGGCATGGTATATTGCTTCTAAAACTGGAGGCTTTAGTAACTGGGCAACACTGACAGTTTCATCTGCCTGGGCTAGACCATGAATTTTTCAAACCTTAAATCCATTTTTATTTTTTCTTGCTTGTGGCAGCAATGTAATCGCAAAAATATTAATGAAAGACTCTTGTCCAAGGCAGACCTGGCTCTTCAGAATTTTGCTTCTTCCCAGCAGGCTGAGTGCAGGGTGCTGGGATTTCTAGCTCACTGACATCTGGAGGGAGGCCATGCTGCTTTCATCAGAAGCAGAAGCTGCTTGACAAGTTGATGGTTCCATCAGGCTTACAGTGTACTGCAGCTGGAAGTAAGGAAGCCATTGACTCTCTTGCAAAGAATGGGACTATTTGCTGATTTCTGGGATCACAGTGATAGGGCAACATTTTGTTTTCATCCCAATCTGTTTCCTTTTTGCTTCATCTTGTTTGTGGACAGCAGTCTGTGAAATGCCTTTTCTTGTAGGGCAGAATCAAAGGGCCTGATAGAAAAAAGCAAGAGTATATAGCATGGTGCAGTGGTTAGAGTAGAGGACTAGGACAGGGGGAGTCAAGTTCAGATCCTCACTCAGGCATGAAGTGCACTGGGTAACTTTGGACCAGTCACACACTCTTAGCCAGCCTACCTCACAAGGTTGTTGTGAGGATAACATTGGAGGGAGGGGAGTATCCTATATGCCCCTTTTGAGTGTTTCCGGGACAGATGAGATATAAGTGATATAGAGAAGCCACACCTCTTAACTTATTTGAAGAGAAAAAACATTTGTGACCATTGTACTATATGCCAATGCTAGCTATTCAAATGCTGTAACAGCCACCAGTTTGTAAAAAGCTCCTGGCTTTCTAAGCATGACCTCCTCCAGATAATGCTACCTTCCCTTTGTAAGCTGATGCTATGCAAAGCACATGAGCCTTGATTGAAGGGAAGAGGAGAATGGGCTTCTTTTGCCTTGTATTTTCCCTAAACCCCCCCCCCCAAACATTTAGGTGGGGAGAACAAGGCAACAGCCACAAAACACTTAAGCCAGATATCTTGCCTCCACCTGATCCAGTAGGTGAACCTGGGTGAGCTGCTTGACACTCCAAACATCTGCCTCAGTTCTTTCATCTGCAAAATGGGAACAAAGGCGAGTTTCCCCAGAAGGTCCCTGGTGAGGCACTGGACAGCGTTTTGCACATTTAACTTTGAGAGAGCCTCTGTCCCTCATTATTTTTAATACTGTTTCCCCTTGAAGCCTGTGGGGCCAACCTACGTCAAGGTGCTTCATTATCCAGTCTTAGGCGAGCCCTGGATTTCTTCCTGGGTCTAGCCCAGGCAGACCCCAGGCCATCTCTTCAAACCGAACAAGGAGAACAGTGAGCCTGATGACAGTCTTCTCTCTCCGGGGCTCTAGAAGTCGTCGTCGCCGCTGCCCTCCACCCCCAAATGCAAGGACGGTTCCCTAGCCAGCCATGCGCCCTCCAATCTTGTGTATTGTTTCTATCCTGTGAAAACCGCCTTTGGAAAGAGATTTCTGCTTCTATTTTATAATAAAAGCGAGACATCCAGCATAGTGATGCAAGAAGTGGGAAGGCTTTCGTTTTTAGCCGGCCGTCGGCTCCCTGGGTTCATTCTCTCAGCATTCTCTCAGTGCTTAAAGCAGCCAATAACCGAGAGCCAAGCGCGGGGTGTGGTAAATCGCCCACCCTTCCGCACCTGGGGGGGGGGGAATCCACGACTTCGATTAGGCAACCGCCAACCACCCCCTGACAAGCGGCAGCGTCCTTCAGTGCCAGGACCATCTTTCCCAGAAATTTTCAAGGAAAATGAAAGAGTTTGCCTGAGGAAAGGGCCCCGCATCGTTAAGGAAATGGAAGTTTCCCCAAATGGGACGGGAAGGGGCTTGGCTCTTTTTTCCTGGGTTACCTCAGGTCGCTGCATAACCATTTTGTTCCAGGCGTTCACAAATTGAAACTCCGCAATCCACTGATCACCAGATCTGCTTCTTTCCAAATTGCAAAGCAGGAGCTTTGGTTATTTATCTGGTCTCTCCTCCCTTCTGTGCTCCCCCCACCCCAGTTTTAATGCTAAGGGAACTAGTCCTCTTTGAGCAGGAGGGGAGGTGATCTTTATTTCTCTCCTTAGCCCCCCCCCCCTATTTTCTACCATTTCTCTTGAAATTCCTGAGAGACAGAAAATGATGGTGACAGGTTGCACCTAGAAAGAGAAAGAGAGAGAGAAGAGAAAATGGGAGTAGAGGTGTAAATTTCAATGTTGGAAAAAATCAGTGAGACATATTTGAAGGAAAAAGTGGTCCAGGACACAAAGGAGATGGTGAAAGAAGAAAAGTATCAGGATCCAGAAAACTGGACAATTTAGGTAATAAAAAGTTCCAGTGGTTGCTCCTGCTAAGTTGGGTACTTGAATCCAGAGATCAGCTCAACCAAATGAGAGTTGATGAATAGTAGCTTCTTCCAGATGCAGTGATTTCATGGAGCCATCTGTGATGTTTTCTTGACAATACAAAAGTAATTCATAGCTTCTTCCAGGACATTTTCTCCATTTTAGTACTCGTCCCCCCAAACCCAAGATTTCCTGGTAAAGTGGCAAGCCACTTTGGTGTAGTAATTAAGGTACTGGCCTAAAACCAGGAGGTTGTGAGTTCTATTCCCATCTTAGGTGCATTAAAAACCAGCTGGGTGACCCTGGTCCAGTTACTCTATCTTACTCCAATCCACCTCACAGGGTTGTTGTTGTGGGGAAAACAGGAGAGAAAGGAGTATTAGGTATGTTTGCTGCCTTGAGTTCTAAAGTAATAAAGGCAGGATAAAAATCTAATAAATAATAAATAAATACTAATCAAGTGTGACCTCACTCAGCTGTTCCATACCAACAAAACTATGCCAAAATTATTAGTGCAAGCCATATTGCAATCCTGAAGAGGTTTACATAGATTCCATTAAATTCAAGAGAGTTGATCTCCACTGCTACAAGTATGAAATGTCTTGTCAGTTGTCCATGTATTGAGCAAAAAAAAATGATACTTTTGTCATACAAAGGACATATAGACCTGACCTCTATCTGCTATCAACCAAAATGTTTTCAATCATGAATGAAATTTCCCCATTGATTGCACATGAACCTTTGAGTTGCCAAAGAAACTGGCAGGACTCATCGATTGGTGATCATGATGGTAAGATTGAAGGTCAGTTTTTAATTTTTGATTATGGTTTTGCTTTAGCACAAGGATTGAACTAAGATTGCTCCTGAGCCTGTAAAAACAAGCTGGGTCTGTTCTGAAAAATAGTGTGGAACTAGGCCAAATGTGATTTCCTTCCATTTCCCATTATATTTAATTGAAAGTAAATGTACTTTCCAATTGGGGATTTTATTGTCAGACAATAAAATCTCAAACAAAATGTTACAATTTGATAATGATTGCTAGTGATAATGATGTGGTGCAGGCTGGCTCAATTGTTCAGACTGCATGCCTGAGCATCACCTGTTATGTTGCAAATAAGTTAGTTTGTGAATCACTGTGGTTTATTCAACAAATGCTAATTAATCAAACTATTAAACCTCATGGCAATGAATCTGATCAAGAATTAGGTGGTGGGAAGGTTGATCCAAACATCATCCAAGTCTCAAAATGGGTATGCATGGTGAGAGGCAGTTCACCATCATCAGCATCCCCCTTCCTGAATTAATGATTTCTTCCTTTCCTTTCCTTTCCTGGAGCTTGGAAAATATAAATATTTCAAATGGGGGAGTGATAGATAAGGAGACTTTTAAAGTTTTTGTGTTGCTTTTGGTGGAACCAGCCATAAGTCAATCCTGATGTCAAGTTCTTCTCCTCTGGATTAAAGTTTGACTTCAAAAGAAACAAAATAGTCATTAGAAAAAAAAAAGCATGCAGCCTAAACATGAATGGCTGTGTGTGTGAAAGTCAAATAATATCTCTTGGCTCCCAAGTACGACCATCTGGATTGTGGGAAGTATATTTCAGGTTTATAGAGCTTACCTCTGTTTTTGAACAGAACTAAAGATCCATTGACTGGAGTCTGCTCAAAAGTTGTAGAATCAAGAGGTTCTGAACCATGGGCTGTGTTTTGAGGAGCATAATTCATACTCCTTCCATGTAGATCTAACTTCTTACCCCTAAAGTTCTTGTACAGGTAGTTCTGATTGCCTGCTACTCTTACACAAGTGTGAATAGGAAACCTAACTGATATAACTCACATCAAAATCTACTGTACTAGTATACAAACTATATATTGTCCTGCTGCTCCAAATTAGATTATGCATATTTTGCTTGGGTTAGTCAATTCTGAATAACTATTCTCCTCCCATTTTTACATTAGCACCTGTCATTGCCACCCTCAGCCAATCTGTAAACCTGCAATTGGTGAACCAAGAAAATTCTATGATGGTCTTTCCCAATCATATGCCTTTTACATTGTGTCTAAATATAACTCTGTTGTCCCCAGCCAATGCCATTCCATTTTAGGACAGACAGCAAATACTTGACAAGTTAAATCCTGCAGATCTTTATTTATTATTTATTATTTATTAATCATATTTATATACCGCCCCATCTCCGCAAGGACTCGGGGCGGTTTACAGCCGATAAAA
>JAEANM010015951.1:0-13442 GCA_017656035.1 Myanophis thanlyinensis
TTTAAATTTTAACTTTGTTTTTTAAACTGTTATGTATTATATGTTTTTAGAAGGCTGTACACCACCTCGAGTCCTTCAGGAGTGAGGCGGTATAAAAGTAAAATAAAATAAAATAAAATAAATAATAAATAATAACATGTAGCAATAGCACTTAGACTTATATACTGCTTTACAGCCCTCTCTAAGCAATTTACAGGGTCAGCACATTGCGCCTAACAATCTAGATCCTCATTTTACCAACCTTGAAAGGATGGAAGGCTGAGTCAACCTTGAGCCTCTCAGGATCAAACTCCTGGCTGTGGGCAGAGTTAACCTGCAGTATTGCACTCTAAGCATTGCACCACCACGACTCTTATATCCATGAGCTCTGCTCCACAAGTCTCACATTTCAATGTCCGAGGCACAACAACTTTATCGTTGAGGAATGGGGGGGGGGGCGAGGGACCCTTTCCCCCTTGAAAAGTGATTTCTTTAGATCCTCACCACTCCTATGACATCTATAGGCAGAGCTAAAACCAATGGTAGGTAAGACCATTTCAGTCTCCCTCCTTTATACTGCTGTAATTAGCATAGAAATCAAACCACAGGTAGAGGAAGCATATATAACTGTGATGGCGAACCTATGGCACGAGTGCCACAAGTGGCACGCAGAGCCATTTTGGCTGGTAAGTGAGCTGTCAGCCAACTTACCACCAGCTGCGCATGCATGTGTGATTGTGCATGCATGCACACGCGATTGCGGAAACCCAGCTGAGCATGCACACAATTGTGCATGCACACGCAAGCAATCTTCGGAGTCCAAATGGTCTTCGGAGCTCTGCTGTGCATGTGCATGCATTTTTGCAAAAGCCACATGCATGCGCAGATGGTGTGCATACACGTGCAGAGCACATGTGGGAGCCCTGCACATGCAGGGACCTCTTCGGCACCCAGTAAGTAAAAGGTTGGCCACCACTGATATATAACCACCTATCTCTCTACTTTCTACTTGCTCTTTCTATTGTATGGAGTTCCATTCATTAGCAAATACAATTCCTGGTCATCTAAGGTTACTGGGCATGTAGTAAATTGGTATTGCAAGATTCTGCAAAAATTCTGATTTGGCAGTAGAGCCAGATTCCCAATCTGAACATCCTGCCAGCCAAGACATCAAACCTATACTTTGCGGAGCGGTACCCAAGCTCTGGAATCATCTCTGCCATGCACAAGGCAACTGTCGTGCCACGACACATGACCTATCTTTAAAAACGAAAAAAATCTACAACCATTTGTTTAGCAAACATTCAAGACACTGAAAAGATGAATTATGACGGGTCCTCGTGCTTACAACTTTTACAGCCTTTCTATAGAGTTGCATGATCAAAATCCAGGCATTTGGACTGAACCTGTATTTACGATACCCACGGTGTTCTGGGGAGGGGTCACGTGGTCCCTATTTTATAACCTTCCCAGCTGACTTCTCCAACGAGCAATGTGGAAGCCAGTTTCACTGAATGACTTTGTGATTCATTTAACAGCTGCAGAGGTTTGCTCTTAACATTTATGGTGGAAAAAAAGTGATAAAATCACTTAAAACCACTGCCTTGCTTAGTGATGGAAATTCTGGCTTCTATTGTGGCTGTAAGTTGAGGACTATCTAGAAATGCAACTGTCTTAGTAATATCCCTTTCTTTGTCCTGGATCTGTCTGGTTTTTTTTCTTTTTAACTCAGTGTTTCTCAACCTTGACAACTTTCAGATGCTGACAACAACCCCCAGAATTCCTTAGCCAGCTCTGGGAGTTGGTCCACACATCTTAAAGATGACAAGGTTGTGAAACACTGCTCTAAAAAAATGGTTTGCCCCAGGATAAACCATTATTTCCAGTCTTTCCCCTTTATGTCAAATGCTGTCATTAATCCAGTTTGTGTTATTGGGGCAGACTGGGCTGGGCTTTTGCCCAGTGATGGAATTCAAATTTTTTTTACTAGCTGTTCTGTGGGCGTGGCTTAGTGGGCGTGGCTGGGGGGGTGTCATGTGACTGGGTGGGCAGTTTCTGTAAGCAGGGCAATAAAGATTAGGCTAGAAACAGCGCCAGAATGTTTCTTTCCTGCCTTCCTTACAGGATTAACCCTGTAAAGTGGGAAAACAAAACAAAGGGAGATTTCTTCTAACAGCCGGTTCTCCGAATTGCTTAGAAAATTTACTATTGGTTCTAGCTAACCTGCTAGAACCGGCTGAATTTCACCTCTGCTTTTGGCCATCAAACAGGTTCAGAGGCTTCTATCGATATGCCTCCGCACCCTGAAAGCCAACACAGAGAGACTAAGGAGGAGCTACTTCCCACAGGCAATACGGACACTAAACCAAACCACAACAAACCCAGAACTATAAAAATTCCTAATCTACCTCTAATCTACCTCTCTCAACCACTCATTCTCCCTCCCTGTCCATACGATCCCCTTGCCCTACTACCTCGCGAGTGGTCGCATACACATTTCACTGCATTTCGTACTTTGTATGTCTATGCAAGTGATGAATAAATTTTGATTTGATTTGATTTGATTTGATAATCAGGTCTCTGGATTTGGAAAAAGGGGAGCTGTGAGGTGAGACCCAAGCTTCTCTCCTTGTGAAATTACGTTCAGCAATCATCCAAATCTTTTGGGCTCCTGCCAATCGATCTAGCGGCCATTAAGCATATAATAATTGCAGTTTTTGAAGTCTTCAGTATTTCACCCACCCTCCCACCCTCCTCTTGGGAAAATTCAATCTTTCTGTTTCCTGCAACAATTTTACTTGGTAATAATCAATGGCTATCTTAAAGCATCTCACCAGACGGGTTTAAAAATCAATCCAAATGTTTACCGCCGCAGGAAATTAAGGGGGCAGACAATTACTTTGTGACAGAGAAGGAGGCTTGGAAAACACACACGCGGGTGCACACACACACACACACACACACATCTGAATTAAAGGCTTTATTGGGCCTAGCAGCAACATCTGCGTTATATAGTGTAAATGGACTTACAGCGGCTCCACATTTCCAGAGAGAAGAGACAGGTGCTCTATATTATCACCCCAAGACTTAACAGTTCATTAGCTTGGGCATTGGCTCCTCTCTGCGGTAATGAAACAAGATCTGAGTATACACACCCAGCTCTACAACTGAAGTCACCTAAAAAAAATGTCTGAAAAGGGCATGACAGCAAAAAAATCTTGGGGTAAAAGGGAGGAAACTCCAACCAGCCACTCTTTTGCCTCCACCCTAAGATGACCACGGTGAGCTTCTACGGCCCATCGGCTTCTATAGCCTCTGCAAACTGTATTCTCAGATTAACAGCAACAGCACTTAGACTTATATACTGCTTTATAGTGCTTTGACAACCCTCTCTAAGCGGTTTACAGAGTCAGCCTATTGCCCCCAACAATCTGGATCCTCATTTTACCGATCTCGGAAGGATGGAAGGCTGAGTCAACCTTGAGCCTGGTGGGATTCGAACTGCCAAATTGCAGGCAGCCGGCAGGCAGCAGAAGTAGCCTGCAGTACCTCATTCTAACCACTGCGCCATCGCGGCTCATTAACACGCTTATACAGGGACAAATTCTATAACGCCTTCTTTCTCCAAAGCACCTATATACCAACATGGAAAGAATGATAGATTTGGGTCTTTTTTCCCCTAAAAAGCCAGGGATGATAGGTAGTCCTCAACTTAAAACTGTTCATTTAATAACCGTTCAAACTTACGACAGCACTGAAATAAACCCAATCCTCACCTTTACAGCTGTTGTTAGCACCCCCACGGCCACACAATCAAAATTCAGGCAATTGTATTGATGACAGTTGTAGCTGTGTCCTGGGGTCACGTGATCCCCATTTGCGATCTTCGCAGCTGGTTTCCAACAAGCGAAGTCGACAGGCAACGCTGGATTTACTTAATGGCTGCATGATTCATTTAACAACCATGGCGCTAAAGTTCATAAAATCAGATGCAGCTCACTTAGCCACCGTTTTGCTTAGCAATGGAAGTTGTGGCCCTAAGTACAGTCGAGAACCCGCTGTATTCCAATTCACGTTTGGAAATCAGAGTGCTGTCTTTTGAACCTCAGCTAATAAAGCAGTTGGGTGGTTTCTAGTTTACGTTGTAAGCAACGAACGGCTGCTGTAGCGGGTTGTGTGAACTTGTCGACTGCTTTCAGGCATAATATGATGTGTCTAGGGCAGTGGTGGCAAACCTTTTACTTACCAAGTGCCGAAAAGTACGCGCTTTGCGTGTACTCCTCCACATGCTCTGCATGTGCAACTGCACCATCTGCACATGCATGCAGCTTTTGCACATGCAATGCACGCGCGCTGGGTGCAGGCACTCATGCACGCATGAATAATTGCGTGTACATGTGCAGGAGAGCTCCGAAGACCAGCTGGATTTCCTGCTGCAATCGCGCACATGCACAGCGGAGGCCCAAAGACCAGCTGGGTCTCTGCAATCGTACATGCATGCATGCATGTGCAATCGCACGTGCATTCTCAGCTGGAAGTAAGTTGGCCGACAGCTTGTGTGCCCAGCAAGATGGCTCTACGTGCCACCTGTGGCATCCGTGCCATAGGTTCACCACCACGGGTCTAGGGTATAGTGTGCTATGCGAATATAGTAATTATATAATCTTAGTCCAGATTCAGGGATTAAACATGTTCTAGGTATACCCGTACTGCCAAATACTGGATGACCACTAGAAAGCCACAATTTTAACTCTGTGGTTGTTGTTTTTGCTGCCATCTAATGGCTATTTGGATTTTTCCATCCTAGCTTTGCTAGCACCAGGTGAACCCAACCATTTAGTTTCTCTTATTTCACAAGTTTGCCGATAACAGAGGGAGACAAGCATCTACTTTGGACAGCTATTATCTTGGGAGTCCCTAACCAGAGCTAGTTTCAAAGGAAGGCTTTGAAGGAACTGGCAGGGACACAGATGCCATAGGGAACAAGGTTAGCTCAGAGGACACTTTTAATTCAAGAAGTTGCTTTGAGTGCAAGAATTGAAAGTCAGTGCAATATAACAGCCAGAGCATCAAGGTAATTTCGACACTACGGATTTAAAGCCCTCCCCCCCTTTTTTTTTTGGTTCAAATTTCCCCATCATTGCTCTGCCAACCTAGCAGTAATGCGGACAGCTTCTCTATATCGCTTCAACAATGCTTGGGCGATGCAACGAAGAGGCTCTGAATCAGTATTGTAGAAATGACTTAGGACTGGGGGACAATGAGGAAATGTTAATTTAGCTTTGGGAGCATTGAACTGGCTACCATCTTTCTGCCCTCCTCAGTTTGTGGTGACCATAAAAGAGAGATGGGTTAGAGAGGAACTGCGTCTAGGTGGAGAAAAGATTATTTCTTCTTCTTCATATCCATCATCGGATGTTGGCGGTGGTCCTCATGTTGGCAATCCTATTTTTATCAGCAGCCATGCAAAAAAAGTGCTGTTGAGTTTTGTCCAAACCACTCTCTTGGATTTTGAAGCCATGATCTTCTTCTTCTGCTGAGTGGATCTCGTTGGCCTTCAATCTTTCCCTGGAGGATTAAGTGAAGTATGGGGTATTTTTCTGGGCGTGGCATCACATGACCCAAATATTCTAACTTTCGCTTTTTTTAATGGTTTTGATGATTTCCCTTGGCTTTCCCAGGTGGCTTATCACCTCCTCGTGTCTGATTTTGTCAACCCAATTTAACAGCTGCCTATAAATCCACATTTCAAATGCTTTTAATCTCTTTGTGTCAGAGACCAACTCTTCATCCCAAATTTAGAGATAAATAAAACGATCTACTCTTGAACTCCTACTTTTTCTTTCTTTCTAGCTTACTTTCATCTCTGTAGCCTAATTTAGAGGGCAGGGGGTGGGCACGCTCTCGGTTGTGACAGTTGTTAAACAGTTGGGAGTAAAATTCCCCCGATGATCTGCTCTGCAAGTCACATGGAGGTCTAACAATAGAGAGCTTGATCCACCTTCTGGCCATCCCTGGTGAACACAATCCTGAACTCCCTGGAGAAAGGCAAGGACATAAAATGTAATTAATAAGTACTCTGGTTTCAGGAAAAAAACAAACAGGAGGCCGGATAAGATGAAGCTAATTTGTTCTGATCCAGCAGGGGCTTTTCTGAGGTTTGTCCATTGATTTCTAACTTGATTCATTAGAAACATCTCTTGTAACAGGATTCCAATACTTCTGGCAGGGTATCTAAAGGAGGATCTATGGAACAAATTCTCTCCCTAAATCTTCCCCAGCTATCCGGAGATCACAACTCCCAGAATGACCCCTTAACATTGTTGACCGGGGACTTGGGAAGATCTCCTTAATGCAAGTCAAAGGGATCTTCCAGGAACCCTCCCTTGACACCCCTGCACCATGGCTGTGCCAGCCAGCTTAGCAGGCTGGGCATTGATGTAGTGCCACATCTGGAAAGCATGAATTTCTCATTCTCAAAGCCGAAGCAAGCCAAGCTGGTTGAATAGCTTCGCTCTGCCATTCAATAATTTGTTATTTGGTTCAGATGAAATGATGTCTGTGTATGTGTGGGTGCGTGTGCGTGCGGAAACGACGCACCCATCACCCTAGTGTCATCTTCCAGAGAGGTGTTCAAAAGATCACCTTGACTTACTGCAATGCTTATAATTTTTTTAGTTCGGCGGCACACCGATCATTTTGGTCAGCTTCCTACAAGGAAGCCTTTTGTGGGGCTCCCCTTTCTTTTCTCCATCATCCCTGGTGTTGCCTGGCCAGCTCTCCCTTCCTTTCCCTTCCCCTTCCCTTCCCCTCCCCCACCCCCTCCCCAGCCTGTGTCAGCGATAGGCAATGGGGAGAGTCATTTGCATAGCTTAATACAGGCAAGGCAGGGCATTAGTATTCAGATAAATGCATTCCTTGCAACTTTGCCAACTTGAGATCACTGCAAATTTGAGTGGATTTCCACCGAGACAACAGAAGGCGCATCCCTTAGGCCAGCTTTTGCTCCTGCCAAATTTCAGTCACACGGCTTCTCAGCGAGATGGCTGCATTTAAAAATATTTTTATATATATATGTGTGTGTGTGTGAGAGAAACAGATGAGAGACAGAAAGAGAGAGAGAGAGAGAGAGAAAATAATCCTTTTCTATCATTTGTAGAGCCAGTTGGATTTTACTGGGAAAAGTGGCGTGGTGGTGGTGGGGAAGAGAGGAAGAGGTTGTTTTGCTCGGCTTCATTTATCTCTCTATCTATCATGGTCTACACTGAGCAAACTGAAGCCAAAGGGGGAGGCCAGCCTAGAGGATGGGGAAGGAAGGGAGAAAATGGTAATGGGTTTGACAACAAAAACGCTCAGTGTATCTGTTTTGTATTTATACCGCATGAACAGATTGGGGGGGTGGGGGGGTGGGATCATAGGCATAAACCCAGGGTAGGGGTGGGGTGTCCATGGGGAGAAGGGAAAAAAAAATGCCAAGATGGCAAGGCCCCATCAAGGCTACCAAAGCCCCATTCCTTTTTTTAACGTGCGCCGTAACACAGGGTAACGAGGGATAAAGCTTCGATCACGCGGTTTTGTGCGGTTGCCATTTGGCTTTCTTGGCCCCCCCCCCCTTTTCTTTTCCTGCGACACCCCTGCACAAGATCCTTTGCAGAGAGGAGCTGAGAACTTGGAAGATATTTGGAAGGCGCATATGGGGGAAGGAAATAAAACAGAAAAGGGGAGGAACCAACCGGGCCTTATTCCAGGTTACCAGAAAGAATGGGACTTTGTGAAATAGTGATGCGTCCATGGCCGCAGTTTCATTCGGTCAGGGGAAGATCCGCCAGATGTAATTATACGACAGCTTGATTAGAGCTTAACTTGATCCGTTGGCTGGCAGGGGCTTATGTGCGGTGGCAGCCCAACCCCACCGGGTTCTTCACCGTTGGTTTTATCGTGGGTGGAACCCGAATAGTCGGCTGGCGTACAGCAGAGCAGCCACTAGCGTTTTCAGAAGTAAGAAACTCCACAGCTGCATAATAATAGTGGGTGGGTGGGTGGGTTTTGCTCATCTCAAAGGAAATGTTTTCCTCTATTATAGGTCTCCTTCAAAAAGCATGCAGAGGTCCTACTACGTCATTACTCTCTCTCTCTCTTTCTGGCACCATGAGAGATACCACAATCTACAATTCTGACCACCTCCGATTCGGTGGCCAAAGTAACCCTAAGCCCGCATTTCGCAGATCAACCTTTCCTAACCTGGTTTTTCCAAGCCCTAATATATGTCAAGATTAAGCGTTACGAGAATTCCTAAACTTTGGAATTGCAAACCCCAGCAATTTTGCAGGGCAGCAGAGAAATGCCGGGACACGCCCCACCCACCACCAAGTAAGCCCTTATTGATACCTATTCAAACTTCTGGAAAACAAGCATCAAAAATAGGAGATTAGGGGAAATATAGCGGACAATGTGGCTCAATTAAAACCATTACGCTAAATTATAGATAATTTTAATCAAGGCTTTTTTTTTTCCAGACAAATCCGGCTGAGTCTACCTATAACACATTAAGTCATGAACTGTGGCTCGATTCACACCCCATGCTAAGACAAGACCAAGCAAATTACCCAATTACTGGTTGTTGAGGTCTTCTAGGCTTGGTGGAACGTAGGCACATCCCTCTACATATGTGGAACTAAGAAGATCATTATAGCTCCTTCAAGAGATCCACCAAGGCCAACCAAGAACAGCCTACTAGGTCATAGGCTTCCTTTGACCCATCGCTGCTTTACAATATTTTCCGAATCTTTGCCAAACAGAAAAATTCAGAGAACCAAGCATACCAGTGCCATGTTCACACCATAGGATAACCCAGATAAATGAAAAAAACAAACAAACAAACCCTCAACAACCAACAACGGGGGTGCTGTATTTCTACAATGCTCCAAACTTAAGATTTGTTAGCCTGTTGGTGTGGATTAGCTTAGTGTGTTACACCAACGCAGCCTGTTTAGGATGGAGGGGGGTGGGGATGACCGTTCAACTTTATTGTGCAAATTCAGAAAAACGGATTACTTCAGTAATTAGATTTAATGTGTTATGTGAACACAGTGCGTTCCTTAGGCTGCTGTGTGTCACACTTGGCAAGAAGTCTGAAGAACACCGCTGGAGAAGAACAGCAGCAATAAAAGTGGATCTTACGGCACAGATCCAACTGGCAGGTGAGCCCAGCTACCAAAATAAACCACTTCCTTCACGAGGAGGCCTTTTTCAGCCTCCTGCCAAACCTGAAGGTTTAATTCTGGAAAACGAGTAAGGTTGAACACATCAACGACATGCCTTTAACAACCCAAACAAGAGGGTGCCGTACCTATGCAAGCTTTGGGGACGGCACAGAGTTCTTCACGGGTTCTTCCCAACAACGCAGGACTGCGTAATAATCCACAACTTTGTAACTCAGAAGAGGTGACATCCCTTTGGAAATTTAGCCTCCCCTCTCCCCCTTGTTCCCCCTCCCCACCGGTGCCCTGTTAGGCTCCCCTATTCCGGATGCTGCCTCTAGTCGTTGCTGGAGAGATATTATCATCAAAGAATCGTCCCCTCCCCTTTGCTGCGTCTCTCCTGCCCTCCCTCCTTCCCATCCCCCTTGTTCCAGCGAGTTTGCAGGCACCCCAGGATAAGAGCACCACGGCCACTCAGCAAGCATTAGCGTTAGACTGCAAAGAAACTGGTAGCCACAGGGCAGCCAGAGCAAGCCAGGCATGTACGTGTGAACTCGTCCTCCTCTCCCCCACACATCCTGACCCCTTAATTCTTCTCTGGGGGGGGCATCTTTCTACACTCCCATCTCTTGTCAACTCTGACAGCTGGAGTTACCGGGACTCCCATGCTTAGGGAACAAGAAAACAATGGTCAGCTTTTCCTCCCGTCCACCCTCTCTTTCATACCGCTGCTTTCTCCGTCCGGCTTAAAAAGGCTGCTGCGCCTTTAAGACTTGCAGTCCGCATGACAGGGATAAGTTTAGCAGGTACACCTTTGGTGGTGGCTGCACTGCGACTGGACAAGCCCCTTTTGGAGGTCTCTTTTCTTAGAGGGGGCGTCTCCCCCACCCACCCCGGCTCCTTCCTGGGCTCCTCTGCCCAGGGAGGACCCTGCCCCAGGGGCAGGCAGCCTTGGCAGGCTGCAGGCAACGAGAGAAGGCAGCCTTGTCTGCATAGGAGGAAGAAGGCAGCTCCCTGACCCCCTCCCACCCATCCGGCCAGGCCCCTGGGCTGCAGTTCAGAGTCACCATTGTTCTCTCTAACTCAGTTGCCATCCTTCCCATCAAGAGGACAGGCAGAGGTTTGCAACAAATGAGCCCATTGTGGGTCAGAACCCCACCCCCCAAAAGGCAGAAATCTATTTGCATTCTCCTCCACAAGCCAGGAGAGCAACTGAGGCAGGATCTACTCCCCCATTGCACAGGGATCTCCATCCATCTAAGTCAAGGCAGACCAATTACGGGAACTGGCATGCTGAGAGAGGCTGGCTGCCCCTTCCCCCTAACC
Source organism: Myanophis thanlyinensis (assembly GCA_017656035.1). Lineage (NCBI taxonomy): Eukaryota > Metazoa > Chordata > Lepidosauria > Squamata > Homalopsidae > Myanophis > Myanophis thanlyinensis. The sequence goes on from JAEANM010015951.1 coordinate 10,506, forward strand.
CTGCCCTCTCTGTGGGTCTGGTTTGGATCAGCTGAAAAAAAAGTATGGCATCTGGGCATGTGCAGAGTGCACTTCGCCCAGGGATGGTGCAATGGCAAACAAAGGGCTAATGTTTCAAGGGTCGGAAGGGGGGGGGAGGCTGACAGAATTGCTAAGAACATTGCCCCCCCACACTGACACCCAGCCTGAAGGCAACAGTGGACAGGAAGGTTGGGGAAGGGGGGTGTCTGTATCCCCACACATCTGGAGGGCACGGGGTTGGAGTAGGCTGCTCCACACCTTTATGCCCTGGATGTGAAATTGGTGTGCGTGTGTCTGCATGTTTAAGGCCTTTTAAAGGGAGTGGAGTGCTGGGAGGGGGAAGAGAGAGTTATGGGACATATGGTACCCCAATGTCAAAAACCTTCCCTTCAAAGAAAGAGGAAGGCTTCATCAGCTGCCTCAGCAGAGCCCCCACCACCACTCCTTCCCCGCCCCATCTCCAGATTTCTAAGGGGGGGGGGAAGCCCGTGGCAAACGGTGCAAAACGGCCCCTGAATGACAAGGCGGTGGGAAACTACAGATGGGGAGGGGGCTGGCAGAGGCGGCTGGGGAAGGGCGCGCCGAAGCTGCCACTGCCTTCGAGGTAGCGTCTCAAGGTTAACCGCGAGGGGGAGTCCGTCCGAGGGAGGGAGGGAGGGAGGTGGGCCGTCCGGCCGGCCACGAGCTCAACCCTGACCCATGCACGCCCCTTCCCCACCCCAACCCTTCCCCCCCCCCCCACGGAGACCTGAGTTGAGAGACCCCCCCCTCCCGCCCCTCCTCTCACCTGCAGAGCTTGCGGGAGGCTAATTCTGCCCACCCATCCAATCCATCCATCCCCCTTTACCCCAAGGTTCTCTTCTGCGGGTGATGAAACTCCACCTATGGGGTGGGGATGGGGTGGGTGGGTGGGAGAAGACCCCCTTTTCTCTCCGGGGTGCGGGAGAAAAGCTCCCCTCCTCTCTCTCTCTCTTTGCAGTGGCTTGCGCGGACGCCAATTTGCCCACCGCGTCCTCCCCTCCTTCCACGCTCCTCGCTCGCTCGCGAGGGAGGGAGGGAGGGAGGCACGCCGTACCTCGAGCGAGTTTTCCTCAAGGTCATACGTAGTGTACATGCATACTCAAGGCTGGCGGGCGTAATTTGGATGAAACCCCCTCCCTCCCTCCCCACCCATCCACCCACTCTTCTACTCAATCCCCACCCCTCGGCCGGTCCACCCCCCCTCCCTCCCTCCCTCTCATCCAAAGGATGGAAGGGTGGGTGCCAAGAGCCTCCCCCATGCCTCCTCTGGCTCTAACCACTGAACCGCACGTTTTCCAGCCTTAGGCAGCATTTTCCTTCGGGAGGCTCTTGAGCCCACCCCCTCCTTTGCAGCGGACCCTCCCCCTCCGACCCTCCCCCATTTAAAGTCCTTGCAATAAAACACACCCACCCACCCCAAAAACTAATTCCTTTCCTAGAACTTCCACGGTGCCAGGTACTTTCAGGTAACCGGCAGGACCCAGGGACAAATCGCCGCGGAATGGGGAGGTGTGTATGTGTGTGTGTGTGTGTGGGGGGGGGTGTCTCCGCCACGGTTTCCAACCCCCCGAAAGTCACCCACCCTCCCCGGCTGCCTCCCCCATGCAGAGGAACTTCTCCGATCGCCCCCCCCCCCAAAGCAACCAACCCAACCGTAACAGTACCTGCGTGCGCAAAGTAGCTCAGGGCGACGGTCCAAGGGAGCCAGATCGCCGGCTTCATGGCGAGGTCGGGAGAGTTTAAGGCAGCCGGTGGGCGAGGGCGAGGGCGTGCGCTCCGGCTGGGACGGGAGTGGGTGGGCGCTGGGCTCGCTGCAGGAGCCTCCGCTTCCCCGGCCGCCTCGCCCTTCTTCTCCTGGGTTGGCTTCCAATGCCTCTGCCCGACGGGGCAGGCAGGCAGGCAGGCAGGCAGGCTGTGTGTGTGTGTATGTGCGGGTGTGCGCGTGTGTGTGTGTAGATTCCACAGCAGTCCTTGCAGTCCCGCTCCTCTCCCTTGACCTTGATTCCTTGTCGCGGGGCTTTGGTGGGCAAAGCGGAAAAAAAGTGAAGGGCACCAAAAGCCAAGCAGCAGCAGCAGAAGAAGGAGAGAGAGAGAGAGAGAGAGAAAAAGAAAAGACAGCCCGGCCAAAAATCAAAGGGCTGAAAAAGCGTCCAAGAGTTTTTTTTTTTTTTTTTAAAAAGAGCCAATCCCGGGCTTGGCGCTCTCTCCTCTGCCCCCCACCCCCCGCCTCCCTCCGCGCTCCCTCCGCTGCCCGGGACCCTCTCCGAGCGGCTCCCCGGCTACTTGGCACACTGTCGCCGTCCACCTCCAGGGAGCTCGTGCTCATTCAGCAGGGCAGAGGCTGGCCACGCCCATCCCGGCTCCGGATTGGCTGCTCGGGGAGGCTGCACTCATTGCGGGCTGCGGGAGGGGGGCGAGGATGGATGAAGGGGAGGGACGGAATCGCCAGCACCGCATCCCGTTTGGCCGGCAAGGGGCGACCCGCTTTGGGCTTGCGGGCGGAGCCGCTTCGCCCGGGCTAGAGAAAGCGGTGGTCGCGGGAGTCCGTGATCCGTGACGGGGTGGGTGGGTGGGTGGGAGAAAGAAGGGTCTTTCGCTCGCAAGGCTTTTGGGGCGGGGTGGGCGCAGACCGTCCGCAGGAGTGTGTGGGTTGGGGTCGTTGTCGTATGTCCCCCTCCCTCCCTCCCTCCCTCCCTCCTCCGCCCCGAACGATTCGCCGTCTGTTAACGGTCCGGTTTGCGAAACAACCCAAAACTTAATCCCCGGGCCGGTCCTTTTCATCGTCCTAAAGCAGCACGAGGTCGCTGCTCCGGGTCGGCGAATGGTTCGTTAATTGAATGCATTAGTAAGGGTGGTGGTGGTGGTGGAATGAATGAATGAATGAATGAATGAATA
>JAEANM010015952.1:0-13442 GCA_017656035.1 Myanophis thanlyinensis
AAGGAGATTTCTTCTAACAACCGGTTCTCTGAACTGCTTAGAAAATTTACTACTGGTTCTAGTGAACCTGCTAGAACTTGCTGAATTTCACCTCAATTTATTCCAAAGGTCTGTGTGTGAACGATTCATAAATTATACTTTGCATTCATAAGAATGGACGCATAAGCTGGTCTAAAAACATTTGTATATAATTGTATTTTGCTTTATAGTTATTCATTTAAGTTCTTCTTCACATTCATATTAGTTCTGCTGAAAGGCGGGGCAGCATAAAAATAAAATGATCAGAATGCAATTATTTTTAAAACCAATGACTTCTACACTTTGGATCAAACCCCTAGAGATGAAATGTGCTGTTTATCATCTTTTGAACATATGCATGTTATCATCGAACATTAGATTGAAGCATTAAGCCAGGAGCTCTCAACATAACATGAGAGAATGAAAATGGGTCAGCCTCTAAAGATACACAATGGGTTGTCTAACAATGGCTTATTGAAAAAAATCACATTACATGAAAGGCTAACCAATACCAAACCATGGTTTGGTTCAATATACTCTGCAAATGCGGTTGTACTAGGTTCTCTATTACATACTGTACGTATGCTGGCTGTATCTGTTGACACAAAGCATTAATGCTGAACAGAACTCAAACTGATGTAGCTGCACATAATTTGGATTACAAATAGGCAGGTTTGCAGAAGTCTTCTAATTAACGTAGCATGTTCAGCGTGTTTTGTTTTAATCCGGTATCTCTGATCCATTGAACATAAAACATTTTGTGTTTTGTGCTATTGAGAGGAACCTTTTTAAAGAAACAAAACACTTTTCTCTGTGGGTTGAGGATTCAACAAGTGATCCTTTTCAACTCTTTTGCCTTCGTGAATGGGCACTTGCTTTCCAAAGCCATTACTTAAAATGAAGAGAGGAACGTAATGTGCTACAGATATATCCTCTGGAAGTAGCTGCTCAATCAAGAGAATGACAAAATGATGGTGCTCTTGTTGAGAGGCTCTCCAGACTGCAGTAAAAGAGCCATAAAACATTGTAAAAACTGTTTCAAGCATTCGGTAGTGAGGAGAATTTTTAAAAAGCAAGAGAGAAAAAAAAATCAATCACATAATCTTGGTTGGAAACAAATGTACATGGAATGATTATGAAAAGTAAAAGCAGATTTCATGCTAAACCAGAATTGGATTAATCGTGATTTATTGATTAAATCACCATTGGCTTGACTTCTACAATACCCAAAGGTATAAAGCTGGATGCATAAAGTCTAATAACAAGGTGATGCATCACACTGAGCTACAATCAAACATATTAACATATTAAAGTATTGTGTTAATATTCCACAAAATAGTTTTCTGTGATTTACAGAACCAGTATTTAGTCAGCCATCTTTTAATATGGCACACTGTGAATTCAAACAATTTAGAAAGTTGGTTGAATTAATCATAGGGAGATGCATTGTATGAAGGTGTCACATATGCCTGTTTTTACAAGTTTTCAATTTATACTTAAAAGCCATGAATACTGTAAGGTAGTGGGTAGAAAAGAGGACTCAGACCAACAATAAGCTTGTATGGCTTTTATTCAAGGCTTTGATCAACTAACAATGTGCTGCAGGCAAGCACCTCCCTTTTATAGGGAACTGTCAGCCTGCAGCCAATCAATTCAAAGGGTTTTCCCATGCTGGGAAAGCATTAGGTAATAGAAGAGATCTGTGCATGCGCGAACACAACACCTCTCCCCACTTGGCTGGTGCCAACAATCCATGTGATTGATTTGGCATGCATAGTCATTCAGATAGGCTGCCCACTGACGCTCCCTCTCAGATCTGCAGATGCCTAGCCTTATTCTTGCTGTATTTTTGTCGGGAATGGTCACCTCTGAATTACTCTCCAGTCTCCATTCTTTCTGCAGCTGCTGAGCCTCTGCAGCAGGTGTGGCCTCCGGTTCTCAGACGATGGCCCCAGGTAGGACAACTGGTGTTTCTTCTTCCTCCTTGGCATCATTTTCTGAGACCTCTGTTGATTCTTTTCTGGAGCTTGCTGTTTGGTTTTTGCTTTTAGCTTGGCTTCTCCTCTCCCCTTGGATCCTGTTATCATCTACCAATTCTAGTATGCCTTGCTTAATTAGTTTGTCTAGTTGTTCGCACCTTCGGCTTGAGTGAGAAGGGGACTCTCCATGGTTTCATTTGGATGTGCATCACCCTGGGGTCTAGACTAAATGAGATTGGGGTCCCTTTGTACCTGCCAATCTGTCTGTCAAAGACTTTCACAAATTCTTCATCTAGCTTGTTTGTAGCATCATCCTGGATGCTGTAAACGATTCTGGTCATATCTATGCCTAGGGCATTGAACCAATCCAGTCCTAGAAGACTCGGGAAGTTCCCCTTGACTATGAATATGGGGAGCTCTCCCTGAAAGGTCAGGTAGTTGACTGGGATGTTGTCCCATCCAGCGATGGGGATCTTGTTCCCCTGGTAGTCCTTCAGGATGGTCTGGCATTTTTGCAGTTTTTGTTTGGAGAGATGCGACATGAGTTTTTTTATTTTGTCCCATGCCATAATGGTGACAGCTGACCCAGTGTCCAATTCCATGTCACAGGGTTGCTTATTGATTGAGACTGTGACTTAGATTTTGGATCTCTGGGGCTTCAGCAGTGGGAATTCTCTCCTGTGGTCTGGTTCATTCATGTCTTATCGTGAAGCAGCCTTCCTCTGGTGCCCTTTGCTTGGTTTGTTCCTGTCTGGGTTGACTCTGCCTTTGTGGTTGGAATGGGGTGCTTGATGGTGCCCTAGGTTCACTCTGCAGACTCTGGAAAGGTGCCCCTTTTTGTTGCATGTTCTGCAAATGGCAGCCAAGTACCTGCATTGCTGCCTGGCATGGTTCTCACCGCAGCCACTACACATGGTGCTGCGACCCTCAGTGGCCATCTTGGGTCTCCTCATGGGCTTGACCAGGTAGATGTCACCATCATCCAATGAGTTGGAATTTTCTTCATCCTCGCAGTCCCTGTAATGGATTGTAGCTGATATCCTGGGCTCTTGCAGCTTGTATGCTGCTTCGGCTACGGTGGCCTCTTCAATGGCTATTTGAAGCATGAGGATGCTTCTTGCCAACAGTCTCCTTCTAATTTGTCATCCCTTAACCCACATACTAGACATCCCTTAATGTGCAGTCTAGGTCCATGAAGTTGCATTGGATTGTGGCTTTCCGTAGGGCTGCGATGTAGTCGCAGATGGTTTAGCCTTCTTCCTGATCCCTCTGGTGGAAGGCATGTTGGCGGGACATCTTGGAGGGTAGGGGGTGTAATGGCCCTTCAGCTTCTTCATCAGGGTTGTCTATGGCACTTCGTTTACCATCTGGGGTGCCACAATGGTGATCACCCTTGCGAAGACATCAGTCCTGCAGTAGTTCAGGAAGAACTCCTTCTCCGGGAGGTTTTCGAGATTGCTGCTGTCCAGGAAACAGTCGAATCTGAACAGGAATGCACTCCATGTCTCCCTCTTCAGATAGTATGGGGTGAACATGAGGGATGGAGCTGTGGAAGACATTTCGTTCTTTTTGCAGTTTTTTTTCTTTGCTGCAGTTCTGTTAGTGATTTTGTCCAATCTGCTCTTCAGAATCCCACCTTCATTGCCAGTGTAAGGTAATGGGTAGAAAAGAGGACTCAGACCAACAATGAACTTTTATGGCTTTTATTTAAGGCTCTGATCAACTAACAACTCCCTTTTATAGGGAACTGTCAGCCTGCAGCCAATCAAGTCAAAGGATTTTCCCACGCTGGGAAAACATTAGGTAATAGAAGAGATCTGCACATGTGCGAACACAGCAAATACTAATAAGGAAGATGAGACATGTTTGAATTTGCTAAGTCTTTAAAAATACTTTAAAAAGGAAAGCTACTCCATATTGTAAATAGTAACATTCGAATATTCAGACAGTACATATATGCATACTCTTCACTCTTTAGGATATTAAGTATTACACAGAGTACATAAAAGGAGTAGGAAATTGTATGGCAAAGACCATGAGCTAAAACAAGAAAAAGAAACTGCTAAAAGTAAATTAGAGTACCATCATTCATTATATTTCTGAGGAGGAGGAAAAGGCTTTGAGAAGCCGCCGAGATGCAAGAACTGAGAGGGCCTCGAAAAACAGCCAAAAACTGAGAGAGTCTCAAAAAACAGCTGAGGACTGAGAGGGCCAAGTTTTGCCATGGAGCCCTGGGATGGCGCCACCGGATGGACACTGGTCATAACAGCAGAAATTGTGATTCATCTCTGTTCTTTCTCCTTCTCTCTCTACTTGTGTTTACTTCCCTCTAGCTGCTCCCTATCCCTATCCTTATCCCTATCCTTCCTACAGGCTATTCCCCTTGCTTTCTTTGATTTTGCAGTCGCATAAGCATTTCATTGCATGTCATATGTGTGTCATGTATGTGACACATAAAACTTAACTTGAACTTGAACTACTTTTGGGCCCTTGCAAACCATCAAAGCCCTGTCATGGGCCTGGTGATGCAATGATTAGAATGCAGCATTGGAGGTTAATTGTATCAACTACCAGCAGTTCAATCTTCACCAGCTTAAGGTTGACTCAGCCTTCCATCCTTCTGAGGTTGGTAAAATGAGGACCCACATTGTTGGTGGCATTATTCTGATATTTACTATGTAAACTGCTTAGAGAGGGCTGCAAAGCACTGTGAAGTGGTATATAAGTCTAAGCGCTATTGCATTCCACATACTGCTTCATAATCTGCATTTTGTCATTTAGACTTCTCATCTCTTCCTTTTGGAGGGTCTCATCAATCCCATCCAACTGTCACTTTATTCTTTTTGTTTTCCTTTTCAATCCATCCACTGTTCCTTCATACCGCATACTTGTTTTGCTATGCCATCCTATTACTTCTGTGTGATCAAACCATCTCTATGTATTTTTTTTTGCACTGGCCCCACTGAGTTGGAAAAATAATGACCTGTTTGTCTTCATCAGAAATTATCATCAACAGGCTCATTTCTAAAAAAATATTTTATACTGTTTCTATCAACCAGCAACTTTTTCTTCTAATTGGTTGTGAGACAACTGTTCTCAGAGCCATAACTTGTTGGCTGTCCTAGAGCCCTTCATCACTAAGTATTTGGGACTGGCATTTTTGCTTTCTCTTGTTGGAGCTTATGCATGAGAACAATTGATCTACAGGTAGCAAGATATGACACCATCAGTCTTTGAAAGATTATAGTCTCCATGCTTCATAAATTATATTGGTTACACCTTTCTTTTCCCAGAAAGCTAAATACCTACATGTTCCCTCCCCCAAGTTAATAAAAATGTTCTTTATTACCTTCCAAGTGTTAAAAAAGAAGATAAAAGGCTACATTTTATTCATTGCAATAAGTCAAAACTGACTGATTCCATATTAGACCAGCATATTAAAACAAAACAAAACACAGTTTGTATGAAATGTGGAAATATCATTATTCCATATCATTGAAATACTAATTAAAATGTTTGTAATTAAGCAAGGCAACCAGGTTAACTTTCCAAGAGAGGACTAGTGAACAAGGATTCAACACAATGCTTTTCTTTGCATTTGGCAAACATCAACATTTTCCCCCTCTTTCTTCTTTTTACATTAAAATAAAGTACTGAAAGAGAAAGTACAAACACTCTGTCCAGGCTGTTTCCACTGATAATGATTGATCAAACTCTCCAGAGTTTTCAAACAGACATTTTGACACATCTAGATGGAATTGCAGGGAAATTTTCTTTTCTGCTCCTGGACTATGGACTTTCCAAATGAATAGACTAGATTCCGGTACGTTTACTCTCATGACCAAAACTAGGGGTCACATGGTGAGGTCTGCAACATAACTACGGGGGGTGGGGGGGAAGCAAATGACATTTGAAGTTTGATTGCTTAGGTCACTCTTTCCACCCCCAACTCCCTTCTTCCCAGTTGCTTTTCCAGTTTGAGATGTGAATTGTACAGAGGCTTGTGGATGAAAAAGCAGGTTGGTTCTCGAGAAATGACCAAGGCAGAAGGCAAAGGGCTCGTTACAACCATTCTTCTCTTCGTGCTTCCATCCTGCAGGGATGGCATAACAGCACCTCTCTAGAAGTTGCTGATTTATTAAATTAGATCCTGCCTTTATTTTGTAGAAGATAAGGAGACATACATAAGATTCCTCTTTCCTCTGAGATGGGTTGGACTGAGAGAATGTGACGGGCCCAAAGTCACTCAGCTGATTTCCATACCTAAGGGAGATGCAATCTTCCAGTTTCTTAACTATTGCTATACCAATATTGAATGACAATTCCTTATGTTCATTCATTGATTCTTGACTATGACTCTTGGGAGTTGTATTTCAGCATCATCTGAAGCAGTGGTGAAATGCAGTCTGGTCGCACTGGTTCTGCCAATCTGGTAGTGGCAATGATGTTTTGCCCCACCCACCCGGCCCTGGTGATGTTTGGGCCCTCCCACCCTCCCCTGCTCTTTTTTCTCTTATATATCCTTCATTTTTTTTTCTGAATCATGCAGAACAACTGTTCTGTGTGCCTCTGCAAACTTCCCAATCACCCAGGCTGCCTCTGGTAAGCAAAAGCAAGCAGTTTAGAAGCATCCAGTTGGCAAAACTGGTTGGACTCACTACTGATCTGAAGAGCCATACATTCCACACCCTTCATTTAATAGGACAGTATAGACCCGTGATGGTGAACCTATGGCACGGGTGCCACAAGTGGCACACAGAGCCATCTTTCTGGGCACACAAGCTGTCGGCCAGCTGAGCGTGCACATGCACATGCAATTGCACATGCACACGTGCGATTTCAGAGACCGAGCTGGTCTTTGGGCCTCCGCTGTACATGCACGCGATTGCATCAGGAAATCCAGCTGGTCTTCGGAGCTCTCCTGCGCATGCACACATGATTCCTCATGTGTGCATGAGTGCCTGCATGCAGCATGCGTGCATTGCACATGCAAAAGCTGCATGCATGCGCAGATGGTGCGGTTGTGCATGCAGCGCACATGGAGGAGCCGCACGCAAGAGCAGATGGCACACACAAAGCATGTACTTTTTGGCACTTGGTAAGTAAAAGCTTTGCCACCACTGGTATAGACTAACAATTACACCATGAAAACCAAACATTAACTAGTGTACCCTCCATAAAGGAAATGTCAAAATGAATTGCTTTTGAATCATAGATGTGGCTAATTCAGCCTAATTCTTTAATCTCAGGAATCATAGGCCATTCCTGATTTTCTATTAGTCACATACAGTTCCCACTCTATGGGATATCCTCCCCACCATCACCAAAATGAGCTGGTTTCATCACTTTTGACTTTCCAAAGGTCCTTCAAAATCTAGTTGTGCCTCTGGCCTGGTGCATTATTAAGGTGGCTACATTATTATTAACATCACTTCACCGAATAATCTTTTTTTTAGTTTTTTTATTGTTTTTAATAGTAATTATAATATTGAATATTTCAGTATTTATTAACTTTGTATTTAGCTCTGTTGTATTGCTGCTCAGAGTCACAATGTTAGATGGATGGCTTGATACATTTGATAGTGTTCTATGATAATCCATTCCATGATCTGTCTTGATTTTAGGAAACACCTGCTTAGTGATGTGTACCAGTCCAACTTTTGGTATTCACCAAACTGGGGTTAGCAAGAATAAGAAGCCATGGACCATCCGGATAAAAAAGAGAATTGAAGAAGGCAAAAATTTCTAGATCTCTTTTGCTATAATCACTGTTTTTTTTCAAAACCAGCTCTCTAATATGTCAATGAAAACTCTCAACTCAACTGATGTTCAACCTTTAGACACTTCTCTAATGCTGGCACTTTAAAGCTGGCACTTTTGTTGGATCATTTGTAAGTAATTCAACATCATGCTAGTGTGTGACACTACAGTTTAAAAAACAAAACTGTAGGGTCACATAGTTTAACAAAACTGACTACTGTATAAGATAAAATAAGGGTAAGAAAAAGGCTTGTACTTTTTTCTGAACAAAGCAAAAACAGAAAAGTTTTAAAATATTAAAGCTTACACACTCTTTCTTTCTTTCTTTCTTTCTTTCTCCAAGGTTCTTCCCTTTAATTCTTCATTGATTAGTTTGACTCCAACCTGCTTGAATCTTATTTCCTGTAGTAATGAAAACTGGCTGAGTCTCCATGAGGGAAAAAAAACCCACCCTGAATTAAAGAGCAAACCAATTAAAAAATACTCTTGACAGTGACAAATAAATGGAGACAAACAATTTCCCTCGCTCGAGGAAGTCCATGGTATGTGCACAGGGCAGGGTGGAAGATGGCTGTTTTGCTGAAGATCTCCCTCATGAATACTGGAAATGTTTAAGCTTTCATAAGTCACTGTGTGTTGTTATTGTCAACCTAACATTCAGACAAGTTCTGCTTTCCTTTTGATTGCTGAGTAGCTCAAAAGGAACAACGATGTGGCATTTTTCATAGCCAATAAATAAAAATCATAAAATCAGTCCCAAGGTATGAGCACTTTCCTCACCCCATCCATCTCTTTATCCATCTAGTGTATTGCTCTTTTAATAAATTACAAGGAGGACCTTTCTGGATGGCAAGACCTCAGGTTCGCCTTGGACACTGAGCTGAAAGCAACAATAAGCTATGATTGGTGGATTAACATTGGTGAATGTACTGTCTGCAGAGGCTTAGAACAACAGAACAAAAAATTAAAAATGAGACACTGTTCTTAGAGTGCCTGAATATTAAATAGGAGCATGAAGTTTAGAGTTACAAAAAATGTGGAGCTGCCTTCTTTTATCCCTTTTAGTGGTCTTTTTTCACCTAGACAAGATACATACAGTGCTATATTTTATATTAGTTAAACCAACAGATAAGGAAGCATAGAAAGCTATTTACCCTAACACCAGTATTATTTATTTATTTATTTATTTGACTTCTATACCGCCTCCCTCCTGAAGGACTCAAGGCGGTGTACAGCCTTTTTAAAAACACAGATATATAACAATTTAAAAACAAAATTAAAATTCAAAATAAGTGCGGTGGCTAGTCAATTAAATTAAAACCAATTAAAATTAAACAGGTACAAATTTTGAAACGTTAAAAATTTAAAATTTAAAAACTAATTTAAAACCCCCAACTGATAGTACTAAGCCAGACCGGCCTGTTGAAACAGTCTTGGTCAGGAAAACAACACCCTCAGGACTTAAGAAAAGAAACACTGTCATCTTCCAATCCAAGGAAAGACTTTGGAGGCCCTGCATTTTTTAATAAATAAATAAATATAAGAGAATGGCAGTGCTCCTTTCTATGGAAAATGGAGAAAATAAAACAGAGGGGAGGTTAATAACAGTTCAGAGAGTCTTAGTTCCAGGTAAAGAATAAAATAATTTCAAGGCATATTAGTGTAGCGGACCGTTAGATCAGCTTCCACGTCCTGAACAGAGGGAATGGTTGTAATGAAAGAACATCTGACAATGTTCTTTGTTACTGAGAGCTGATTTTGTTTCTCCTTTGATGTTAAAGAGGGTTTTTTTTCCATGTGCTGATGTAAGTCTGGCTGTATGAATCAGCTCTGGCATTTGGGTAGTAGTGATGAAGTGGTCCGGAGCTGAGAGTAATATCTCCCCCGCCCTTCCAATCCCTGGCAGATCAGCCACAAGACATCTGATGTGAAGTGTGGCCAGGCATTCTACAGGCTCATCACTTACTTCAATAGATCAATGCCCTGACTGACAGGCTAAAGCAAGCGAGTCTACCGCCCGAGCCCTGGTCAATAGCTCTCTGGGGAGGAATTCTTCAAGTCTGAGAGAGACAGCAAGCAAGACTGAAAAAGAACATGACAGGGAGTGAATGGGCACACTTTTCTTTTGCCTCATGGACTGGAGGAAAAGATATTAAATTGCCACTCTGGGCTGGCTGGGTGCAAAGCTCCTTCATCTTCCCTATCTTACCATGAATCAAATAAAATCTCACTCATCTAGAATGCAGTCACCAATATGTCCTCAGCCTGTCAAAAAGATCCAAAATTATTCAGCTACAATCCTAGAGACTAATGTTGCTGCTAATCCCTAGAAACTGTAGTATGTGTATGTGTATGCATATGTACATATCTCTATCATCTCTCTCTCTATGTCTCTATTATCATCTATCTAATCTATGAAATATGTTTCATTGCATTAAGTAGTTTGGTCCCATAAACATGTCCGTATAACTGCAGCCATACTTATATACTTCCACTAGATTGAACATTAAACGGGATTGGGTAGGGAGTGGGGTAATATTTTTTCCCTCTCCTTTTCCATTCCTTCTGCTACCTCCTTAGTAGGAAGGCAGCTGCCATTTTCTGGGCAACTGATTGTTTTCTGAGGAAGTGGACATGGTGAAGTGTTTGGGTGTATATGATGTCATAGCTCCACAAATGCAAGATTTTAGCCAAACTTGCTGATGTCTTCTGATGAGCAGAACTGGAAAGCAAGATATAAGTAAGCCTTGGCCATCGATGGACATTCTGTGGGCTAGAGATAGCAATAACACTTGGACTTATATACCACTTTATAGTGCTTTACAGCCTTCTCTAAGCGGTTTACAGAATTGGCATATTGCCCCCAACAGTTTGGATCCTCGGAAGAATGGAAGGCTGAGTCAATCTAGAGCATGGTGGGATTTGAACTACCTAACTGCAGCCAGCCAACAGACAGCAGAAGTAGCCTGCATTCTAACCACTGTGCCACCAAGATTCTATAAGAGAAGAGAAAGTCCAAGCATCATCTTCTCATAAGAAAATATGATGCTGCAGGACAACTTGAAGTGTTGGATTTCTCTTCGATCGAAGGCACAAAGGCATGGAACACTTTAGCTTTATAGCCCCTTCTGACCATCCTAACATTTTGTCTTTCCTTTCTTTCTAATATTATGAAAGATATGGTAATTGGATGTATAATATCCATATACACATATAATAGAAATGTGCAAAGCAGCATTGCTGTCCTTAATTTATCACTCACAACATTCAGCAGACCACAGCTATCATTCCCAAAACAGCGGCCACAGTAAGCCATTTGGGAGTTAATGCATATCAATTTTCTTTTTCTCTTTTTCTTTGCATGATAAATGCCAATATTTTAGGAAAAATGCATTTTTCTTAAACTTGTTTCACCTAATTTTATATTTCTGCTGGCCTGCATAATGTGTTGCATAGTAAGAATGGTTGCCATGGACAGTTGCTAGAACAGTTGTAATTGATTTTGCAAAAGGATCTTTCCATTCACATCTGGTATTTTATTACATCCCAACACATATTTATTATTTTTTATTTATTTTTTTTTTATTTTTTTTAATGTAATAATTCCATCTTCAATTAAACAGTGTGTCGTCTGGGTACAAATATATTTGTAAAATAATAATCAAGATTTAAATACATATAAATACATTTATACACATATTGATTGTATTTAAAGTCAGTCTAGCCATCAAAAAATTAATAAATGAATGAAAGAATGAAGAAAAATGAATATAGGAAGGAAGGAAGGAAGGAAGGAAGGAAGATTCTATATGCAAAAATAATTTCACGTTACAGAGATAAATATATGAAGATAGAAATGTTACCGCTGGGACTTTGTGCAATCTGATTTCACCTGAAACTAGGAATGTTTCTTTGGCCAAATATTTCTAGTGCTCTAGCCCTTAACATCCTTTCCTGGTTGTTCCTGATTTCAGCTACATCTCTTGCCATTGTGTGTTTTTTTCTAAAATTTAATCTCAGCTGCTGCAATGACTTCTGTATTTTTGCTAACTGATACAGCTGCAGAGGTATAGATCAAATTTGTCTTTCTCAGTGTTGCACTTACCTAGAGTAACAACTTGTTCAGCAAATACTTTAAAAAATGTTAGCTGGTATGCTGTTGAACTGAAGAATTGATTAATCATAGGGAGAAAGAACATGAAAAAGTTAGATAAGATAATATTATTTCTATGACAAAAAGGATCAGAATACTTCAGCCAATTATTGTTCACAAACCATGTGAATCTGTGAATACTGAATATTTAGAAACAGTGAGAAAAAGAAGATAGAAATCTTCAAATTATCATTTTGGAGAACATTGCTAGGAATTAAAGGACCGCAGGAAGAGCCAGTCAGTCGATTCCGGACTATATTTTTCATTTCTTCATTTCATGTCTTTTAATTTCATTTCTAATCCATTTGTTCCAGGTCAAATCAGCCATCAGCAGTTCACAAAACAAATTAAAAACATCAGTAAAATCACAGCAGCTACAAAATATAATGAAACGACAAACTCAAGATATAATCAATAAATAACAGTAGGACTCAGACAAGCAACATTATGTAACTTTACACTTAAATGTGTCAAAGTTATCACAGAAGTCTAAGATGGTCAGACTTGAATATCAAAACAAAAAATGTTCTTATTTAATCATTTTAGAAAGAGAACTGTCCAAACTTTAAAGGAGGTAGGATTCCATAAAGTTGATTCCACTGAGAAAGCACCCAGCCCAGTAGATTCCAACTGTATCTCCTTGGCACCTTCAATAAATCCCTCAAATATAATTTGGGCCCTTAGTTTATAATATATGAGGGAAGCTGCTCCTTCAGATGAACAGAGCCCATTCTATCTAGAGATTTATAACTCAAAATAAGTTCCTTGAACTTAATTTGGAATATTTTAAGCAACCATGATCCTACTGTGGAACACCAAACCAAAAACTGCCTGCCTTATTCTGGATCTTCACAATTTCTCAGGGTGTTTTTTTTTTTTTTTTGCAGGATAGACCAGATTGCAATAAAGTAATGAGGAAGTAAAGTTCGGGGAGCTGATCAAGGAGCATATGTATTTTTTGATAGGGATTTGAGAAGTAGAAAGGAAAGGCAGTGGATGAATTGGAGGGAGATTAAAAGTTATTCAAGAGCAAAGTGTCCTTGTAGATGATGTGTTTGTAAACATTTATGTATAAAATTACTAGAGAACTAGCCTTAATTGCTCGTACCTGAATAACTAAATAATCAATTGCTCCCATTTATACTTTTTACTGGTCATCATTTATATGATTTTTGGAGACAATTTGCTCTAATAAACTTTTAATGCAAATGAAGATCTTATCCGAGTTGATAACGTAACAACTATTTTATTCCAATGGGATTAAAAAGCAGTCCTAACATCCGTGCTTGACAAAATTTAGACAACACAGTATGTTCCTGTTAACTATTGAAGTCTGCCAGAGGCCAAATATGTTGAGGCACTTATATTGGTCATTTTACAGAATCTGAACAATAATGATCCTGTGGGTTAGAGCTCCTTTACAAGCAATAATAATATCTATACCCAAGTCTAAATGACTTCCGATCCGCCCCCCCCACCGCAGGGAGGCGGAGCCAATTAAATGGTTCCGCCCCAGGCGCCTGATGGACCCT